>APFE030673281.1:0-10121 GCA_000404065.3 Pinus taeda | reverse complement strand
TATTAAATATATGATAATTAAATCTAAAAAAAATTAATTATGATAATTTCATCTATCATGATAATTATTTGGAGAAAGTTTCGTCATACAAATATTCAAGTATTGACATTTATTACATTTATTAGCTCAACTGGAATTGTAGCATTGACAAAAGGATCATTGAAGGATGAAAATTTTATTATTAGCTTGAAAACAATTGTAAGTCGACTTATCTTTGGGTTTGGAGCGACAAATGGTTCCTCTTTGAGACTCTCATCAACACTATTGTTTTATATGGTTGTGAGGTTTGGGTTGTAGTATATCTAGAGAAACATGGAGGAAACTCGAGTTGATCCAAAAACAATTTATAACGTACAACCTCAACATGAGAGGAAATACTTCATATCCTATCCTCTCGATTGAAGCTAGTTTCTCCCCATTCAAAGCATGTCCATGGTTAGGTATCTAATGTATAAGAAGAAGCTTTGCAAATGTATGCCAGGACGTTCCCCAAAACTACTTCTATCCCTAGCTAGAATCCCCACCTCAAGATCAAGGGAGGATGGCAAAAGGATGCCTAGTCTTAGCTCAACCATTGGGGGATAAAGGAGGAGGTAATCTTGGAGAATAAAGATAATATAAAAAATATTATTATTCCAAATTTAAAGATAAGTTGTGGGATGATAAGGAGATAGAGGGGAGAAGGAAGCTAAGGTATTACAAGGAGGTGATCAAACCACTCTTGTTAACCAAAATTATCCTTTTTTCTTGATCAATGTTAATAAGAAATGAACATTGTGAAGATAAGAACTAATTCTCATGACCCCCCAACTGAAACTGGGAGTTGGTCTATTCCCAAAACACCTTAGGATAAAAGAATCTGTCATCTTTACAATACTAAGAAAGATGAAAATCGTTTTTTCTTGTATTGCTCAGCTCTTACTCACATCCCTTCTCATTAACAGAACATTTGCCACACTACCAACTTTCTTGACTTATTAAGTCAACATAACTATAATGACCTAGGAATGTTTATTTCTCTTTGTTTTTTATCATAAAAATAAAATATGAAGGTGTCTCAATTAATCTCTTACTTTTTTAAGGTCCGATAGATGACGTTGATCTGGGTGTTAATCATCAACATCATTACAATCTTCATATATTAATTATCTCACAGTAATTTTCATAGACTTTAAAATGTTACAAAGATATTTACAAAATTAAAATAATCACAAAAAAATAATTAAATCCCCATGAAATAAATATTATAGATTAATTTATTACTTGTTATTTTTATTTAGCAATATGATTTAATTTATTTATTTTAATTTCTTTTAATAAAAAAAAAAATTGATGATGATGGTTAGCATTCACTAAAATTTTCTTAAGAAATAATGATATTGCAAACTAAAGATCCATTTCTCTCTCTCCCACTAAAATCTCTCGAACGTCATGTGAGTTGTGTGCTCTACATGCATCTCTATATATACACAGCTAGTACTTATAAATGTACAAGTCACGTTGAAGTTGAATATGGAGAATGAGTGGGCAATTCTTAAAAACAAGTCACTAAGCCAATTATTGGTGGCTTAGTGCATCACACCATGCCATAGCATATGATATATAATTACACAAGTCCATACATTTTCATGAGGTTTTATCACTCCAACTCCAGGGGCTCCACGATTTAGTGTAATTAATGTAGATAGTGATTATTAATGTCCATGATAGCATGTGCATGCATGCTAATTCATGGACCATTCATAGTCTGATAGCTCCATCTTTCCAACGTCATTAGACCAGGCCAATTTGACTTAACTCTTCTAGCATACTTAGTTAATGTAGTACATGTAATTGGTTGAAATATATTTCAAACTCAGCTAGTCAAGTGTTGAAGAAAGTGTAACTAGGTTCGGTATTTACAAATTTAACAGTGATCTTTGTACTTGTCAAGAAAAAGAAATATTATTTTTTGTAAATTATAAGAATGAGTTTCTTGCTCATTCCATAGGTCTAGGAAAGTCCAAGAGTCAAAGACATGTATAGTGATCTTCGTGAGCATATGTGTAAATATATATACTAGTCTAAAAGAGTCCTCCAAGACGAGCACAATCCTCCAAAGACAAGCACGAACATGTCATTCAGCGAAATGATGAAGAAAGGAAGTCAAATCAGCCTCAAGATAAATATAAATGACAAGTTGAATCACAAAGGAGACAATACTTTTGTTGGACATGTTGGCTCAAATATAGGGACAAGCCACTATATATAGGAGCCTTTACCCTCACATTTGGACAAGAATATCCACGCACTCCTCTCTGAAATCTCGGTCAAGTTTAAGGTTACATATATCTCGGAAAATGTGCAGGACGTTGTTACGATTAGGAGAAGGATCTAGGAGAAGGATCCCTCTGGCTTTTCGAATGAGTATGACTATTGTACACTCACATACTCCCACAGTTGTAGATAAGGATGATCGTTGTACATACATAGTTACATTGTCGGTTAAGGTGTAGTCATGACCCTAACATGGTCATGATCTCGGTAAAGGATACAAGAAGACACTCATGATCTCAGTGGATCAAAGGGAAACTTTCCAATAAATATCTCAATATGGAAGATCTATTTGGTGAAGGCTTTGGTCAAGGGACAAAAACGATGTTGCAACAGTAATGAAGTGATGCAGTATTGATGGGCTCTGGTGCAGTAATGAAGTGTTATAGGAGAGCATTGGTGACTTTATCTTGGAGTGGCCTAGTAGGTCAAGGGTCATGGTCTTGGTGTTTGTCAATTGAATATCCATAAGAAGAATTTCGTGCGGTTTTTACTCTACAAAAGGGAGAGTTTTTGGCCTTGGAAGAAAGCCAAATATCTTTTGTTCTTGTCTCTTTGTTTTGGTAGAAAATTGATGGAGCAAACACACATACTAATAATAAGAAGAAGATCAAGCTAAGATAAATCAAAATAGCACTTCACAAATTGTTAACAAGTCTAGAAGAATCACATTAATCCCACTTTCCCTAGATTCTTCAACATGATATTAGAGCTAAGGTGATAAAGTCAAATGAAGGGCAACAAAAGAGACACACAAGGATCTGTCTTCAAGGATATCAAAGCAGGTTGAAAGAATTAAAGGAGCAAGTATACAACAGGAAGGTCAACAATAGTCATAATTAGCACTCGCTCAGTTTGATGATGTATGTTAGTGAGCCTCACTTCTTGATCACTGAACTTTTTCCATGCCATAAAATATAGTCTCAGGCATATATATATTGCAGAAGTAATAAAAGGAGTACGTCTTACAATCTATGATTACTTCACTGTCTAAGTATAATTATTACATCAAGGGAGTTTCGATGATGAGACAGTCTATCTATACATTTCCACGCATAGTTAAGTGATTTTATTCATTGACAAGTTTGGGCTCTCAGTACATTTCCTCTCTACACAATGCACATAGACGTCAATGTGTAGTGCCATACCAATATAATTATCGTAGTCTTGAATTATGTATATGATTATGATCTCAATAGCATGGTGCTCAGATCAGATCATAGTATCACTAACATAACAATAATATGTTGAAGTTAAAAATACATAAAAAATGAGTTATCAAGGTCGTGAAGTAGTCTCTGTGATGTCAAGATCATTGATGTCATTGTGATAGAAGGCCTCCAAGGAAGTAGTGCTGAAAGGACACTAATGATGGGCAACTCAAGAAAAAGATGCATGAAGGTGAAGATCTCCTCTTCACACACCAAGTAAGTATCTTTCGATTTTATGATCGGATTTGGTTAAATGATTTCTTGATTGCAAGGGGGTTTATAAACTGGCTAGATATTTGAAAGTCCTTCCATAGATAAGCACTGTCATAATCCTTGCAGAAAAGAGAAATCATTGATGTTTATGCAAAAGGTCTATGAAGGTGTTGTAGCGGCTACAACCACCCTCTAAAATTTTTCCCTAGGTTCATTTTGGAGCCTCCCTACCAACCATCCTTAGTCGCATGCCTTACATTGTCCAAGTACATAGGCTTCCGCTGAGTTTCAGTGGCCTGTTGGCATTATGATACAGGGGTTGTCCTTGATGGCAACTCACTCAGATGACAGTTCACAGTGCAATAGGTTAACAACAAAGGATTACAAATTAGACTCCAAAGAATGAAGAAAGAGAGCTATATGCATGTTCACTTTCTCGAAGAAGCATATACATGCAGGTTAATAGAAAAAAAGGAGTGTATAACGTATGCACCTTCATAGAGCGAAAAGCGCGTACACATTGGAAAACCAAAATTTTGGTCTCAGGTATTTGGTCCAAGGTATTCACCCTAGGTATTTGGTCCAAGGTATTGGTCCTAAGTGGTTTTGGTCCAAGGTATTGAGAAAGGCCTAAGAGTATATAAGGAAAAGATCATCAGGCCAAGACTGCAAGCAATAAGATTCTAAGGAATACTTCTATTTGAAGTATATTTTATGTTGCAGGGTTATGTTTGGGACTAGATCTAAAATATTTATGTGCACTTTGAGTTCATTGTTGGGTTAGGATCATGAGACGTGAAATGACTTATTCTTGAATGATCTAATATTGGTTGAGACTCGATTTGATGTTTTGTGCTTGTTTTATTCGTTATATATCAAGATCTGGGTTTGTCTGAAGTTTGGAATTGCAACGAAGTTCTAAGTCAATAATTGCAGATTTTTATGCAGGTTCGTCTCGGCCAAAGAGTGTATACACGCAGGTTCAGTTCTTTCAAGTAGCGTATACAAAAGAAAAGCTTCTTTTTTCAGATCTGACTGATCTATCTGATAAAATTCTGTTGTTTTACTACTATCTGTCAATGAAGTCTTTTTAGATCTGAATGTAAAACTGAATGCCTAAGGAGGCTGGCAATTGATTGATTGATTGTATAAGTAAGAAGAAGTGATCTTTGTCCCTTCTTATGTAAAGCTTTGAAAGTTGACAGTAGATACTCAATGTATTGATAGTTGGTACAGACTTGATTCAAAAGTTTATGTTTGCAGTAGTTTTGAAGGTATACGTAGGTTCAATTAATGGAAGTAGTGTGTACACAGTTTGGTTTCAGCGAAGTAGCGTATACACTCTAATGCATGATTTCTAAGGTTACAGCTGGTTTTGAAAGATGTAGGGTTTTGGGTTCAACACAGTGTTTCTGGTATCAGTGATTTGATTGTTCATATTAACTGAATATTGTTTGATGCAGTTTAAGTTTAAAAGCATTGATGGGTCCAGTGTGAAGATTTGATGAAACGTGGCTTTCAGATTGTGGTGTTGTGATCCAGGAGTATTCAGTCTGAAAATTTATGAAACGTGGTCCCTGGTTGAAGAGTGGAGTTTTTCTGTAAGCTGGCACCTACGTACTAGTAAACATATTGGCTAGTACAAGAGCTAGGGGGTTGTAGCTCTATTCTAGTAGAAGCTAGAGAACGAGAGAAGGTTGTAACCTTTTGCAGGTAGAAGCCTACACACTGCTACGAGTCTGCGCCAGTACAGGATTGTAAACAAATTTTCTTATTATTAAAATAAGACAGAGATGACAGCAACAAGTGGTTTTTATTCACATTGGGTTTCCACCTTACATCTTGGTGTTCATTTGTGTTGCTAATGTGTGAAGATTTATTTTGCTTTTACTGCACTATCTAATAAATCTCTGATATATTGGTTTATGCTCAACACATGATAAATTGTCTAAATCACAAGTTCTTTGGGTATATGTTGGTTTCCTTAATCACAGTCACATTTATACACTAGTTCACTTCATTGAAGTAACACATATAAATCTGTTTAGGAAAAGTGCTTGCCATAGAATAAAAATAGGATCTGCAGAATATCACTATCACACGGCTTCACGACATCTTAACCACCTTTGAGATGAGAAAAGGAGGACCCTCAGATATGAGAGAAGCCTCATTTAAAGCTCCAGCGAAATGAAAGGAAGAACACAAAGAATCAAGACATATTTCAGAAGAATAAGATGAGGTAAACTTTGTCAAGAAGCTTCAATGAGGTTTTGGAAGGTTTAGAGGTATGCTACCCTTCAAATGTTTTTCTTGTGGTAGAGTCTGTCGTTATGCCACCAGATGTCCTCATAAAGATAAATATGAAAAAGAAAAGAATATGCAAAAGGGAATAGAAGACAGGTTGTGAATAAAAGGAGTTACTATACTCATGAAGATAGTGATGGTTTATCTAATAGTGATGAAGATGAAACTAGACAAGATTACAAACTTCTCATGGCTTCTGATCGCAATGATTTTAGGGATAGTTTAGAAGAGGATAGTGATGGTTTATCTAATAGTGATGAGTATAGATTTCTCATGGCTTATGACAATGATAATTTTTGGGATGCTTTAGAAGAGGAAGACCTTCATGAAGAAATCTCTAAACTCAAAATCTGTTTAGAATAAAAGAATATGCTTATAGATACCTTGACATACGAACTTGTTGAAAAGGAAAAACACAATGAAAAACTAGAATGTGAAATTGTGGGTCTAAGAAAGGATATTGAGAAAACGAAATATCTCAATCTTAGATTTGCTAAAGGATCATAAACTTTAAATGAAATTATCAAAGTTCAACGTTCTCCTATGATAAAGACAGGTCTTGGATATACTGAAGAAGCATCTCCATAACAAAAGCTGTCAAACTCCACCAAAATATATCTTGATGCAGCATAGACCAATGAACAATATTTCAATCGCCAGCGAAGGCATAACGTTGATCACCAGGTAAATCATACTCAATGATAATTTTTGGGATGCTTTAGAAGAGGAAGACCTTCATGAAGAAATCTCTAAACTCAAAATCTGTTTAGAATAAAAGAATATGCTTATAGATACCTTGACATACGAACTTGCTGAAAAGGAAAAACACAATGAAAAACTACAATGTGAAATTGTGGGTCTAAGAAAGGATATTGAGAAAACGAAATATCTCAATCTTAGATTTGCTAAAGGATCATAAACTTTAAATGAAATTATCAAAGTTCAGCGTTCTCCTATGATAAAGACAGGTCTTGGATATACTGAAGAAGCATCTCCATAACAAAAGCTGTCAAACTCCACCAAAATATATCTTGATGCAACATAGACCAATGAACAATATGTCAATTGCCAGCGAAGGCATAACGTTGATCACCAGGTAAATCATACTCAATTTACTCCAAGAATGAATAGAAGCCACAACCAACCTTAGGCAACTCATACTCACTTTGCTCCAAAGATGAATATCAATAGAAACTACAATCACCAGGTTAATAGATTTGATAATTGTGGGAATTTCTTTAATGGGCAATGTTTTTCATGTCATAATTGTGGGCACAAAGTTGCTCAATGTGCTGCTTACAAAACCATCATGACTAGAGAAGCATGAAATCAATTCAATGTAACAGGGATCAAGAGAAGTTCCTATAATAACTTTTCTCCTCTTGAAAATGAAATAGAATGCTCAATCTGTAACAACTTTGGTGAGGAAGAATCTGAATGCAGGAGCAAATTTCAGCAAACATTTCAAAAGGAACAAACGTCATTAAATCCCAAGATATGGAGAAGGGAAGAATGTCAAACGGAAAGATGTGGTATAGCCTTGTATGCTGAAGGACAAGAAAACCAGTGGTACATCGACAATGGATGCTCGAAACACATGATAGGTGACAAAGAAAAACTTCACTCATATAATGCCTTAGAAAAGGAAAAGAACGTCTCATTTGGAAATGACACTCTTGTTGTCGTAAAAGGTAAAGGTTCGGTTTTCTTGAAAGAAAAGGTTAAAGCTCAAAATGTTATGCATGTAGACAGTTCAAAGCATAACGTGTTAGTCAAATGTGTGATCAAGGAAATGAAGTGGTGTTTTGATCAAACATATGTTTTGTTCGTGAGCTTGATACAGGTGAGATCATGATCAAAGGTACAAGAATTCCAAACAACTTATACATACTCAAGGGAGGACAACAACAATGATATCTAAGCAAAAATGATGAAAACTGGTTGTGGCATAGAAGATTGGGACATCTAAGCTTTTTTCAAATAAGAAAAGCATGCATATTTGAGGTTGTTCGTGATCTTCTAGATATCAGCATCCTAGAAAATACAATATGCAAACCATGTCAAATCCTTAAGCAAACCAGAGTTCACTTCATGGAAAAAGAAGGGTCAGCTAGTAAGCCTCTTGAACTTGTCCATACTGATTTATGTGGACCATCATGGAAAAAGTCACCTCGTGGAGAAGAATACTTTATTTTGTTCATTAATGATTTTTCCAGAATGTGTTGGATAGGTTTTCTAAAGCATAAAGATGAAGCATTTGAAAAAGTTCCAAGCCTTCAAAGCTTTGTTTGAAAATGAATCAGATCGAAAAATTAAAATGCCTCAGATCTGACTGAGAGGAGTTTACATGGGATGAATTCTTTAACTTTTGTGAACAACATGGAATAAAAAGACAATTCTCCACCGCAAGGATTCCTCAGCAAAATGGTGTGGTAGAAAGAATGAATAGAACAGTTCAACAAATGGCTCGAGCTATATGCTAGATGAATTTGGAACTCCTCCAACCTTTTGGGGTGACGCTGCGTTCGCTGCTGTAACTATTCCCAACAAAGAAAATGTTTGGCTAAATAGTACTCAAACTCCACGTGAACTTTTGTATGGTAAGACTCCTACTATAAAATAATTTAAAGTTTTTGGAAGCAAATATTTTGTCAAAAGGACTGATGAAAAACTTGGTAAGTTTGAACCCAGAGCAGATGAAGGTATTCTTCTTGGTTATTCTTCCAGAAGTAAAGGATATAAGTGCTATAATAAAAGACTTTGAAAAATTGTTGAAAGCATTGATGTTGTAGTTGATGAAGAATGCAAAAATCCAAAACAGGTAAAATCAACAGAAGATTATGACAATGAAGAAGATGGGGATTATTTTCCCATATCAAATCAAAATTATATTGAAGAAGAAACCAATGAAGCACCAAAAGAAGGGATACTGGTAGAAGAAAAGACTCCATCCAGGTATGTTCAGAAAAATCATCCAAAAACACAAATTTTAGGGGAAAAAGAGGTAGGTGTACAGACAATAACTATTACAGGGACCTCAAGCTATCTAGCATTACTATCCTCCACCAAACTTCAAAATTTAAATGAAGCATGCAAAGATGAATGTTGGGTCAAGGCCATGAATGAAGAACTTGAGAAAATTAAAAAAATGATACTTGGGAATTAGTTCTTAGACCTCATGATAAAAATATTATAGCAACTAAATGGATATTCAAAAACACGCTGAATGAAAATAGAGAAGTCATTAAAAACAAGGCTAGACTTGTTTGTAAAGGGTATGCTCAACAAGAAGGTATAGATTTTGAAGAAACTTTTGCACCAATTGCCAGACTTGAAGCGATAAGGATGTTTCTTGCTCTTTCTAGCTTTCAAAAATCCGAAGTACACCAAATGGATGTAAAATCAGCCTTCCTCAATGGAGATTTAGAAGTAGTAGTTTATATTGAACAGGCAGACAGATTCATTCTTGCAAATTATGAAAAACTTGTATGCAGACTCGAAAAGGCTCTCTATGGTCTGAAATAGGCTCCAAGGGCTTGGTATTACTGCCTTGACAAATATCTACACCAAAAAGGTTTTACAAAAGGTTTAGTGGATAGCAATTTATATACAAATATTGGAACTGATAAATTTCTAATTATTATTGTCTATTTTGATGATATCATTTTTGGTAGCAATGAAGAGTCCATGAGTCGGAATTTTGCTTCAGTAATGCAGCAAGAATGTGAAATGTCCTTGCTTGGTGAACTTACCTATTTTCTTGGTTTACACGTTCAACAAAATAAGGATGGTATTTTTCTTTCACAAACCAAATATCTCAAACAGATGTTGAAAAGGTACGGAATGGAAGATTCTAAATCTGTATGTACCCCAATGGTAACAGGATATAGTGTCAACTCAAATGATGAATCAACAATAGTACAACAACCAACTTACAGATCCATGATTGGCAGTGTGCTTTATCTAACAGGTGCTTGACCTCACATCATGCATGTAGTAGGAATAATTGGAAGATTCCAAGCAAATCCAAAGGAATCACACCTTGAGGCAGTCAAAAGAATTTTCAAATATCTTCAAGGA
>APFE030673279.1:0-17250 GCA_000404065.3 Pinus taeda | reverse complement strand
CTCACTCTCTCTCTCTCTGTTGAACTATTGAAGAACATATAAGAAGAATTGATCAAGGGTTTCCCCACATTGGGGCTTGTTCCTGGCTAGCGCCACATCTTGTGTCCTCTTGTCTTGGCTTGTCTTCTATGAGTTATGTTTATGTTCTATCTGCAGTTTACTTTAATGCTGATGTGATTGCTAATCTGGAAAAGATATTGAGCTAACTATGAAAAATTAATAAAATGCTTATGTGATTGCTAATCTGGAAAAGATATTGAGCTGACTATGAAAAATTTAAAAAAATGCTCTAAGCATAAAACATACCTAAAATTAACACATTTTCATATAATGGATATATTCATGAGCCTACTTTGATCATATGTTGTCTTCTCTCTATATTCTAAAGCTTTGTGTTTCGAAACATAAATGAAAATCTTTAAAAATTTATATTTATATATATATATATATATATATATATATATATATATATTATTATTATTCTCTGACTCAGTTCGAATCGGCGCTTTGATTTCAATGGACTCGGTCGTTGTAAAATATATATATATAATAATATATATATATATTTATATATTACAACGACCGAGTCATTGAAATCAAAGCGGCCGATTCGATACTGAGTCGGAGTCGGAGTTTTAAAACATTGGTTCCTATAGGCCTTAGATGAGCCTCCTCTATCATTCAAGAACCCTTATTGTCCCAACCCCTGGTGGGCGATAAACTGCCCCACCGTTAAGTGAGTATCCACTGCTATACTTTACACAACATGCTCTCATTCTTTTGAGCCCCAAGCAGTTAACCAAAGAAAATCATAAAAGGCAAAAGGCATATGAAGAAGGGTGGAAAAATCAAGTCTAGGTAACTCATGTACCAAAATTGTTCCCTTCTACATATCATTTACCAAAGTATGGTCTTCCCTTTCATTAGCTACCCTTGTACCATGGCATCTGACCCAGGTTGTCCCCCTCCATCCCCTACTCCGTTCCATCAATTTATCACATGCCACCACCATTTGAAGGATGTACCATGAAAATACCACCCCCTTTAGAAGCAGAAACCACCTAATAGGGTGCTTGGTTAAACCCCCTTGGAGCTTGTAGACATTAGCACATACCAAAACCCACTAAGGAAAGGCATGCCATTATGAAGTGCCCACATGTTTTCCATGGTTTGTAAACTCTTTCACTTGATTTCTTCACTGACTTAGTGTACTGGAAGGCACAAGACGCATTGGATCTTATGCAGGGTTGTAGATGGTCTCTATTTTAGGTTTGGTCTCCCTATATGAGGTCCTGACCCTCCAGAAGGCTACATTGGGACATGTAGGGTGTAGAGAGCCATGGGCCTCCACAGCAATAGACAGCATTACATGGATCCCCAAAGTCATTCAGATATTACTCGTGGTTCACCTATTGGACGAGGAAGATGCACCTGGTTCACTTAGATGCACTAATGATTAATTGTACCTAATGGTGAAGATGCAACACTAAATATTATTATTGGCAAGTGAATTTCATCATGCTCTGAGCAACTTAACTAGGGCCTAGGTCCACTAAAGGAAAATTATGGTACCCTACAGCCTACTGGTGAAGCATTGAGAGCCATGGGACTCCTATTACTTGTAGAGCATCACTACATTCCATGGGCACCTACAACACCCCGACAGTTTGAGCTTTGCCCTACATTATTCATGAGATGATGTTGTTAAAATTGGCAACTAGGGCCAAACTCCATGTGGGTGATCTTATTTATCGCAGCTGATATTTTTCTTGGATTTCTCTAGTCGAGAGGTGTAGGAATAATCTCAAGATCATCCGATTCCGACAAGTATTCATGGAGATATGAATTTATTTGTGTTGTGGGACAAATTGTCAAAGTCGGCCAGCAACTAAATTGCCCCCCACTTGTGCTCAACGTTTTAGTATAAATAGAGGTGCCTTGAAGGTCATTTGTAATTTTGTACACACACTTCTTGTGATCTCTTCCTCTCCACTTGTCTTTGGTTTTGGTGGGAGGAGAAATCCTAAGAAGACAATGCTGCCCTAATGGTGATGATGCCCTAAAATGCAGTCATAGAGATGATGCCCTAAAACACAATCATGGAGATGATGCCCTAAAATGATGTTCAAAATGAAGCTGCCCTAAACGCTGTCGACAATAAATCTGCCCTAAACGTTGTCCATAATGAAGCTGCCCTAAACGCTGTCCACAATGAAGCTGCCCTAAACGTTATTCATGATGAAGTTGTCCTAAACGCAGTTATGGTGAAGTCCTAAACGCAGGTCTAAGAGACCCTATGACGCTGATCTATGAGACCCTAAATCTGTTGTCAATGTGCCCTAGCTGCAGGCTTGTGAGAAGATTTATTAACAGAAAGAGGAGACATACATACAGCCTATCTAACGCTGAAAGCAGGTCTAATAAGAGACCCTAAGACGCTGTCAAAAGCAAGGCTATTTGCTGTCCTAGTTATCTACAGCAATCCTATATTACTGTTCTGAAGAGTTATCTACAGCAATCTGAAGACACTTAGTCGCAGTAAGATATATATGTGTGTGTGTGTGTGTATGCATGTACTCTTTCATGGTTTGATGAAAGTCAAGTTTCAAGACAGCATGATGATGAATGCTGCAACATAATAAGGTGCTGCATAATGCAAAGAGGTGCAGCATGATGTGATGGATGCAACAGCATGGTATATTGCAGCAGCATGGTTTATTGTTGCAGCATGGTGCAACACTATGGTACAGCATGATGATGGGCATGGATGTATAGCAGCAGCTTGTTGGTGTTGGGTACAGCGTGCAGCAATATGATATGATGGGACAGCATAGTGATAGGGTGCAGCAATATGATATGATGGGACAGCATAGTAATAGGGTACAACAGCATGAATGTATTGAAGTGCAGCATGTGTATGATGGGTGCAACATAGTGCACAGTGATGGGTACAGCAATCATTGGTGCTGCATAGTGCACAGTGATGGGTACAGCAGTGAATAGGTGCAGCATAGTGCACAGTACAGTGATGCATAGTGCAGCATGATGATGAAGAGCAACATGTTGAGTACAACATGATGGGGTACAGCTCAGTGATGGTGCAGCACAGTGATGATGGACATGGTATGATGTTGCAACATGGTGCAGCACAGTGATAGGTGCAGCAAGGTGATGGAATCACCTGTGTTCAAATCAGCTATCTCATGTGTCATCTTCCTAGAGAAGATCTCTGTTCTTATTATGACAAGTCAAAATGTTGATTTATGATGTATACATACTATCTCTCTCTCTCTGCTGAACTATTGAAGAACATATAAGAAGAATTGATCAAGGGTTTCCCCACATTGGGGTTTGTCCCTTGCTGGCGCCACATCTTGTGTCCTCTTGTCTTGGCTTGTCTTCTGCGATTTATGTTTATGTTCTATCTGCAATTTACTATCATGCTAAATGTGATTGCTAATCTGAATTGTGTTGAGTTAATGTGACAAATTGAAAAGTCCCCGGATGCGAGTGTCAAGACAATGCCTTATGATGGGACGGGTGTCATGGCAAGGCCACATGACAGCCATGTGCCTCCGCGTGCCTGAAGCTTGCTTTCTTATCAGCCCGCCGCCATGGACGGTCGACATAGAGGGCGCATGCGTTTGCATTCAATGCTACATCGGGCGAACGGGATAGCCTGCTACTCGCAGTTATGGAGGATTGTACCCAGGGGAGGGACGCTGCTGTTAAATGGTATGTTGTTCCACGACACAGGGGATATTACGTTGGGAGCCGATTCTCTCCACAGGACGCGGCTCTAGAAGGGAGGCATCTGCACTCTGTCTTGGCGGAGTATTTGCGCTCTGTTCTGGTGGGGAATTCATGTTCGAAGGTGCGGCGCTCGCTGTCAACTGAGGCAGGTCTCCTACAGTGCCTCGGCCTTGAGCCTGTACTCCGGAAACAATTTGCTGCACCTGCAATGATGGTTAGAAGACGAGGACCAGCGCGCGGAAGGCCGTCTCGTCCCCCATCAACGAGGATGCGTCTTCCTTGCTGCAAGTGTCGATGTCACGAAGGGATCCAGGCCATCCCCATCCAAGTCAACCAATTCATGGAAGCGGGAAGCTCTAATCAGGAACCAAGGCCCACACCTGCATTTGGCTCAGCCATC
Organism: Pinus taeda; assembly: GCA_000404065.3. NCBI lineage: Eukaryota > Viridiplantae > Streptophyta > Pinopsida > Pinales > Pinaceae > Pinus > Pinus taeda. The sequence goes on along the minus strand of APFE030673279.1, from coordinate 13,097 downwards.
TTCTCATTTGGCTGCTCGATGGACAAACCACGCATCAACGCACACGTCTCGGTTTTGTTCATCGAGGAGCCCCCGGAAGATGACAAAGATTCAGGGGAAAAGGAGAAAGCCCCAGGTGGTTGCTCTGTGGAGGGGGGGAACAATCCGGAGGATGTATCCGAGCAGGCCCCCTGCAGCCCTCAAAACCAAAAAGCATCGTCTTCACAGGCAGACGACGAGGACGAATGGGAAGCGATGCGAGAGAAATATGGCTGGTGTAGGGTAGTCGAGGAAAAGCCCCCGGAGTAGCACTCAGCTGGCTTCTTTCCCCAACACCCAGCTTAGCTCAGGTTCTCTCATGGTCCACGGTTCTGCTCGTACTTATACAGGTTTATATTCAAAGCCCCTGCTTTCTTTTGTTGGTTCTTGCATTTCCTGTCAGGCGAATTTAAGAGAGTCTTTTGAAGCCCCTGCGTGGGCAACGATGGTAAGTCTTTGGGCCCCTGCGAGGGCAGTCCTGTTTAGATTTTGTGCCCCTGCGTGGGCAGTCCTGATCCTCTTAAGCACCCCTGCGTGAGCACTACTATCAAGATTTTGTGCCCCTGCGTGGGCTTATCAGTCTAGTCTAGTCTTTCTCTCCCTTCATGATCAGCCTCAAATACTGGGGGCTAGCCCAGGGGAGGCCTTCTGTTTTGTTGTTCTAAGCGAACGGAGTCCAAGCGCCCTAGCTGGCCATGATATAATGCTTTCTTGTCTGTAACTATTTACTGTACATAATATAATAGAGTAGTCTTTACCGAGAAAAAAAAAATGTGACAAATTGAAGTAAATTGCTCTCAGCATAGAACATACCTAAAATTAACAGATGCACTTGGACCAGCGTCCTCCCAACCGGCTTAGCAGTGTATACATGGTGTGGTTGTTGATCTGAAGCCTAAATGAGGTTTTTCTCACCCCTTGAGATAAGGGAGGGCTAGCACCATCCTCTAAGCCCTCAATGTTGGAGCAAAACTAACCTATTCTATCACCAGGAGACCCATTTTGTGCTCTAAACACAAAAATGGAATCCACCGAATGATTTGAATGGAGATTTAGGGGCCAACCCCTAGATCTGGATTTTTGAAACCCTCTACACTCGACTTGGCACTAGAGGAGCCCAACGCATGCCCTAGAAGGGCCTACACTGCACAATGTTACATTCATCGTTATTGGTAGTTTATCGGGGTCCAAAATTTAAATTATCGACAATATCGGTTAAAATATTGGCAATTATCAAAAAACTTTAAAAATACAAAAATCATCATTTTTTCTCGATGTTTTAACTTCTAAAAAACATCAACATTAAACAAACACATTGCTACATAAATATGAAAATAAAATCAATATATAAGATGTATAAGATGTCAAGTGTTACATGTGTTGAAAATGATAGCAAAAAAGTGTTCCTTGATTTGTGCCTTAATCAAAGGGACCTCAACGAGTTCTTCCTTAGCATGCTCGAATTCCTATAAGTTAGGAGCTAATTCCTATAAGTTAGGACGAATTCCTAAGATTTAGAATGAGTCCCTACATATTAGGACAAGTTCCTATAATTTAGGATTAGTTCTTAAAAGTTAGGATGAGTTATAAAGCAGTTAACTAATGTGCAAAAGTGGAAGGCCGAGTTTCTTGTCTTCTAGTGCGAATTAATTTGGCAAAAGGACTAGTGATTGATTCTCAAGTTCTAGAATTAAGACTAGATGAGTTACATGAGTCAGTGAACTCATCAATAACAAGTTCAATTTCCAGAAATAAAACTTCCCAATTTTAGCTAATTCAAAAAGCTTACGAGGACGAAGGCACAGAATTGATTCATTGTTTCGTGAGCACGAGTTGGTGAGACAAGACAATAGAGAGCACGAGTTTTGTGTGTGAGATAACAGAGCTAGGAAGAGCGTGAAGGCGAGGCCTATAAGCAGTGTTTGACAAACAAAATTCTTACTGGTATGCAATTCTTGCTGGTATGCGCTAGGAAAAAGGAGGAATTTCCAGAGCCAGCGCAAGGATTTAGGAGCTAAGGACAAGGCTGTTGCAAGCAGGTTTCAACTAAGTGTCAGCATAGAGAACAACCTTGTTCTCTAAATGAAACAATTTGCCTTGTAATTAAGTCTCTTTGCTCAACTTTTTCAATAAAGTTTCTGCAGATAGCAGAGGGTTTTCCCAGTTGGTTTCCCTAGAAAAATAGTGTTTTTTGCTCTCGTGTGACTGTATTTATCTCTGTTCTAATTTCGCTGCAAAATTAGTAGAGAAAATTAGTGTCTATATGAAAAGAAAATAGTTTCAGATTGTTCATATCAGCAGTTGCAGAATTTTGTGGATTTTCTACAACATGAGACATCGATATTGAAATATAATATTTGTCCCAAGTCATAAGATCTAATAGAATGATACATGTAATAGAATGATACATGTCATATCAAAACAAAAATAATGTATCTCGTGAGATAAATCATGGCAATGAAAACAACAGATTTCCCCTTGTTTGCTTGATGAAAAATGGTCACAACATCCTCAACTAGACCAAAAGATTGGTTGACCAAAAAATACATAAATTATTCAAGTTTTGGAAAGAACATATAATTTATGTGCATCCATGTGAAGGCAAATTATTATACACAAATATGCAAAAATTCTCATGTATATAGCAAGGGTATAACCAAAATATCAGAGAGTGCAAGCCATCTCTGAATCAAAAAAGATCAATAGAGAGGCTCTAATTGCCTCTGAAATCCAAATAAAATCATGCAACAACAAATAGCTACATAACATCAAAATCATTGCCTATATTGGGATCCTCCTCATCAAGATCACCCTCTAAGCATTAAAATAAGATAGAAAAAGTTTAACATCCTAATCAATGATTTTGCTTGAGTGAAGTGTACATTTTTAATATGGTTACGAAGGAGGAGCTCAACAGCCAATACCACCAACATCGAGGTACATAGAGGGCTTGGTGATCTTGATTAAATGTTAGTTCCATACACTCGTACATCACATAATGTAATAGAAACATTCCAATCCCACTAATCTTCAAATCCTAAAAACTATTTAAGTCTGCTGGGTTTTCAGTGGGATCTAAAATTCTAGTTTCTCCATATGAAATCCAATGAGGTCGGAACCACTCTCAAATATCCTAAGTCAATTAATGGTAATGTTAAAAATTTAAGTAAAAGGATATAAATGGAAGATAAAGGAAAATATCACTTTTCTTTTAAGAATTTAATATTACCATTAACTACTAGGCTATGTATCTCATGAGATGAAGCATGGGAAATGAAAAAAATAGATTTCTCCTTGTTTGCTTGATGGAAATAGTCAGAGTATCCTCACAGCTCAATCCCCTAACTCACTTTTAAAAAATTATGGTCAAAAGAAAAAAAAATGTTAATAAGTTTGAATTGACAGAGCAGGGCAATAGACCTTTGTCCTGACGATGGGTCTTGGTGTAGACTTGAAACGTCGACAATCTAAAATATCTACTATGGAGCAATTTTCAACATCTCAAATTCAAAATCAACCCCACAGAAATCTGCAAACCCTAATTTCGAAATTATTGCGATACGAGCAAATTAACGCGATAATTACTGTCGATATTATCATCAAGGTTAGTTTTGGCGATATTATCGCGATAATTCTGACACTTGATATAAGTGAGTCTCGCAAAAGGAACTACTGTTGGAACCCTTTGATTGCTTGTTTCTTCTACCCCCAATGGATTGCTTTGTAAAATCTGCATACTCATCTATCTAACACTTTATCAAGCTAGATTGCATAAACTAATAAAGATATTCCTAAGTGCATTTAAACTTCCAAATATGAGGTTAACTGCCCAATCCATGTATTTAACAAGTCCTCCAATTACTATTCATGAAATGTCAATTTAGTATTAGAAAGAAGTCACTATTTCCAAACACATCCATTACATCCCTATGATTTAATGTTCAAAAAATATAATTGTTCTCTGTGAACAAATCATAACATGAAACCATTAAGATATTACCATCAGTTGGTTTTGCTTCAATGACGGGAATATCATTTTCATCTCCAGCCCGATTATAACCATGACGGCGTTTCCATTCTCCAGACTGTTCATCATATAAATGTTTGCTTCTTTTGCGCTTTTTGATGCCTAAATGACCACAATACATGAACAGTTAAAATTAGACCCATGTGTGGTAACAAATGTCTCTACAATGCTTTAACAAATATATGTAAAGAAGCAGATTTTATAGTTAACTAACCAGGCACTATAAATTAGGATACAAAAAATCTAATTAACATAAAATTAAGAAGAAAAAATGATGCAATAATTCAAACCTTTTGACTGGGCAAAAATTTCCCATTTTGTTGGAGGCTTGGGTCTTGGAAGCTGTGCATGGAAACACATTAATACTTTACTTCAAATAAAAAAAAAATCTCAGTCTTTGATTAGTTAATAAGCAATCAAAATGAGACAAGCACAAGCCATGCAACCACAATTGTGAAATAACACTGATCCTTGAATTCCAATGTGAAGAAAATTTTACGTGCAAAGCTTTGGAAAACTATCATGGCCATCTAAGTAAAATATTCACCCCTGTAACATGTGAATAACGCTCATAATTTGAAGCTCTGTTCACTGAATTATAAATTCAGATAAAGAATGCAACATAATCAATTTAAAATTTCACCTATTCTGATTCATTTTCAACAACTAATAAAATGATATTCTGTGAACAATGCTGTATCCAAAAAAATGAGGGCTTTGTTAAGATCATAACTGTCATAAGCTACGTTTCCACCAAATTTATCAATGTGATGAGAGAAAAGAGGTAAATGATATGTTAACTCCATGTGGCAGTTACATGCATTTTACAAACAATTAAAGAATAACAACCAACCTACAGGTTTCACAAAGAACATACAGAAAATAGAGACTTACAGGCTTTTCACGAGGAATTGGAGTCGTTGGAGTTGGCAATTGAACAAGTGGACCCTCTTTATCAGGAGTTGAGGGTAAGCTAAAAAGCTTATCTGCAAGCGCTTGCACAAGCCTAGTGCCTTTCTCAAGGCATTCTTTCACAAGCTCTTCCCTGTATTTGTGAGACAAATCCACCAAGAAAATATTAGCAGAAAGAAAAATGCAGATACCAATCTCACTTTTAAAGACAAGCTCTGATTTTTATATTACTGACTAAAAATTCTATATTTTGCAATGAATCCAAAAAACTGTTTGGTCATTTCATGGAACCTTGCAAACGAAATCTAAACAAAGGCATTACAACAAGCTCATCCTGTAAAATAGAGTAGCCATTCTGTAGTTGGTGAAGACAAAAAAAATGTAATCGAAGTAATTTACAATAACATGGCTTGAATTTACAGGACAATGTACATATCTTGTATAAACACCATTGTTGCAAAGGAATCGCTGTGGCACCACTATGCAGAAATTAAGGATGGTTCAGGTTAGCAGTGAAGGACCATTGCATCCATGAGAGGCACTTGGTCCATGTTTTTTTAAAAAGGGGGTGAATCAGAAGAAATGTTTAAAACAGCAAAGCACCTGCTGCAGCTATTACGTGAGAGCATGGACTTTGAAACTGCCCTGACTTGTTTAATACTTTGGAAAAATTATAAACTAGCAAAAACCTACTCTGTCAAAAATATACTGTATATGCAAACAAGGGATTGGTTCACTTGTGAGGTCAACATGAACATATTATTAAGCCATTTATCAGGTTTCAATTCTTGCTTTGGTCCTATCCCACCTGGTTCAAATTCAAATTCGAGTTTGACGACCTTGAAGTTCGACAAAAATTCAACAGTGAAAATTTTTGTAACAAAATTTCGCATTAAATTCGACAAATTTTAAAATTTTAAAATATACATAATAAATGAAGATAAAAATGAAAATATATAACTAAACACATTAATGCAAGGAACAAGGCATTTAGCTCAACTGGAAGTTTTGACCCTGAACTAATGCCAACCATTTACATCTACTGGAAGTTTTAGACCAGACAAGATTGAGAATCACATCAAAAATCATTACTCGGACTATGGTGAGAAACCCTTCATAAATGATTTCAAGTTTAATAGTAGCCGAGTTCGAACTTCGGTGATGCTGGAAGCATGGAGTTTAATAAAAGCTTGCATGGAATTGTGGATGTTGGAACCCTGGATGGCGGAGCCTGGAGGGAAAATAATAAAAATATACACTCCCGTGCCGCATCCTTAGGTGCAACGAAAATAATGGGTGCCGGCAAAACCACGCGAAATGAACAAAACTACGAAAATACCAAAAATCACGCAGACCGTATTTCTTATTAATTTAATTGCCGTTGAATTTCAATGGCTAATTGTTAAATTCACATTCGCTGGAAAACCGTCTGAGTTTGACTTTGAATTCGATATGGAGTTCGGCGAATCTGAACCGAATTAATTCGGTTGGGCTTAAGATTCAATGAATTTCGAATTTTGACCCTGAAATTCGCCGAATGCGGTAACACAACTTTTGTCTGCCCCAACAGAATGGCATGGGTTCAAAAGAGATAAGGCAAGGTGCAAGTCACAAGCGATTTTGGAAGAATCATTACTCCTCGGGCCGGGCACCTAAACAAAAGGAAGTCCACCCATGCAGTGCAGCCACACAGTGTGTTTCAGCTTTTCTCTGGAAGCACTCTTTGAACCAAAAATAGGTATATTTGCTACATAATATGTTGACCAGGGTGAGGTTAACAGATTATTGAGCCATCCACTAGGTTTCAGTTCATACTTTGGTCTGCCCCAACAGAATGGAATGAGTTCTAAATAGATGAGGCAAGGCGCAAATGCCCAGTGATTTTGGCAGAATAGTTACTCCTCAGGCCTAACACCTAAGGAAATCCACCCATGCAGTGCAGCCACCCAGGGTGTGCTTCTCTTGTAGCTCTATGAACCAAAAATATGTATAAATAGTAAAAAACCAATGTGGAAAAAATCGACCTCAGGAATAAATCCGGAAATTGAAAAAGTCGTTAAAGTTGGGAGGTCTTTGAAAAAAACGCCAAAAACTCGGCAAAATTTTAGAAGTACAAAAATATTCATTTTTTTTAAATTACCATCTAAAGTATCCACAACATCAGATAAATGCATTGCCACATAAATATGAAAAGAAAGCTAATATATAAGATGTATAAAAAGTCTAGCGCTAGATCACATATCAATAGTGAATCAAGTCCTGAATACTGAGTCCTGACTCAGTCTCAAGAGTCAAAATATCTGTTGGACACCTAATCCTCAATGGGTCAGTGTGGAATCCGAATAGACAAAAGGAGTCCAAGAGACCTTGGGATGTGGAACCCAACGGCCAAACTATGTACTATAAATGTATATCTCTTGTTAATAAACATATATTCTCATGTTTTATCCTTCAGATTCTCTTGCTGCCCATGTGTGTTTAACATGGTATCAGAGCAGGCGTATTCCTGCGCTGCATAATTTCTTTGAGCCATTTGTTTTATGGTCTTTATGAGCAAGTCCTATTTTTAGTATTCCTACCTTTGTAACTCCTTGCATCAGTCTTTCTGCCATATTTTCTCTCTACGCCCTCTACTCTCCTTGGGCTATGCATAATTTTCCTTTCTGCGCTCTCTTGGTTATGCAGAGATTCCCTTATTCATAATCACCCGCATATAATCAGAGCGCTGCTCCTCTACTCTTCTCTAACCGTTTTTACTCATAATCACCCACATATAATCAGAGCGCTGCTCCTCTGTTATTCTCTAACCATTTTTACTCATAATCACCCGCATAAATCAGAGCGTTGCCCCTCTGCTCTTTGCTGGCCGTTTCTACTCATAATCACCTGCATTAATCAGAGCATCACGTTTGCAAATCCCCAGTTTAAGTTGAACTACTTCTTAAATAGCATTGGTCCGAGCTTCCTATGCTTTGGCTTTCTCAAGGGGTGCCTGACAATACTTGGCGTAACGTCTTTGCGGCTACTCCTCGCCAATGACCTTTCCATTCAGGTCTGACCATACTCACATAGCCCAGATGTGAAGTTCGAATTGTCTGCGCCTTTGGTTTCAACAGAAAATCATCACACGATACTCCTCACAAAATTGTTGCCTTGGATTCCATCTTTACCTATCTGTCTACTTGTTTCTTGTCCAAGTAATGCATGTAACGCCAGTCCAATTATTCTTGTCATATGGCTCTGTGGTATTGAACATTAAACGTATCAGTGCCTTTCTTACCAGTAGTCTGCCCTGCCACATTGAAACTAATCTGCATGGTAGCATTACGATTACAATGTTTTCAGACCTCGTCGAAGGTTCTATCCATTTTGTTGCATTCTACGCAAATGAGAGAATGGCAATTTAAAATTGAGAGTCTTCTTGAATCTCAAATCTCGATGCATTTGAATCCATCGAGCGGATGAATCCAAGCCTAATTAACCATCAAGGACATTTCATTACAAATTTGATCAAGTCTCTGGACTTTTAAATTGACTCGTTACTTTTACAGTGACAGTCGAGGCTTTTAGTAGTCCACAGGGAGTGTAAAGGGAATGCCCTGTGTTGAATGTCGTAGTTTGTGCACTGGCTATGGCCCACCGTTGAATGGAAACTCTACAAATTGTGACTGATGATGCGTGACTTCTACAAATTTGTTCAAATTGGTATGTTTTCTACAAGTCGTGAACTACATTGAATGTACGTTGGCCTGCAAGTGTATACGCTGCATTGACTAGGCAATGTAATATTGGTAAATTGAATGTTGAGGATGGATGGTTTTTACGGTGCGCATCAGTTGCCTCCACGCTGGAACGAAGAATGCTACTTCGATGAATGCGAATTGAATGTGTTTTGAAGACCGTAAACTATGCTTTGAAACTTTCAGTATGGATTTTCATCTTCATCTCCAGGAACTATTATCAAAGAATTATTATTGTTGTTAAAACACATGTATTCAATGTCCATTAGATAACTCAATCTTATGGATGTCCCATCGTTACCCTTGAGAGGTGAGATTTTCGCATGTAGGCCAAATGGAATAATATACGATTCGCTTCCTTCAACAAAAATAGCAAATATTATGTTATATGTTATGACCAATGTGCTTACAGGATCCCCATGCACGGGATAGTTGAAGGGTCATAAATAGTAATCCCAATTACTATTTGGTATCTTACCTATCAACTCTCGAATTTTTAGGCGGCTGAAATAATTCATGGATAACTAGCCAGGCATATACCTTCGTATTGTTTAACTTGTAGCGATTGTTCGACTTACAAGAGGCACTAATTAGTCAATAGTCTACTTCTATTCTAATGCAGATACCGAGTTGACTGCCATGCATGGTGATATACAAGCTTCCTTGGTGCCTTCCTAACTGTGTGTGAGCCACTCAAACTATGGTGGTACTGAGGTGCGGATATATGTTTAAGAAGTAGCCAAAAATCCGCCAGTAAAATACTCAAATCTGGTATCTCCAATGCTGAAGCGAATCGTGAGTTAATGCCATCATAGACAATGCATATATATATCAGATTTTGTTTGTGTACTAGTTTGGTATCAGAACATGTATTTCAGTGACAAATGAAGAAGTTTGTGGTTGCTACACTTGTTATTAGTATTATTTATGCTTGTTGGGTCTAAAGTTGATATTAAATTAATATTTTGAAGTTCTTCCACAAGTATTTGTCCCAGCATATTATGTATTTACATGAGCCAACAACAAGGAATGCACCTACAGCATTTGATACACAAACTGTTTGTTAAAATACTACAGTGGACCAAACCATACAAACTCAGGACTCTTTGTGGTTTTCTCTTAGTTATTCCAATTGGGTTTCTTACAGTGGACTATTGTTTTCTTTGAAGAAAGTGGAAAGATCAGAGAATATTTGTTCGTACCCTAGTCAAAGCATTTATATATGAGCATTCAAGACCTTTCCATGACATGGTGCTATAATTGTTGAAGTTTTGATAGCCATCATTTCTGCTTTGAAAGTGAAGGAGTAATTGAAGGATCCAAGCAAGTTTGTAGTTGTTGTTGCCCCAGTTGTGGCATTGTATTTAAAACTCACTATAGTTTCTGTCTACATATATAAGCATTGATTCCTTGATTCGACTACTGCATAAGAGTTTGGTGGGTTGTATAAAGGCAATGATTGTTTTGACAAATAAAAATAATCTTTTGCGGAGAAAAGTTTAGTCGGTTGTATTGTCAAAACATAGTGTTGATCATGAGTAAACTATTATTTTGGTGCTTGTTGGTTGCACAGTGATCATTTGTTGCACATTTATAAAGGATATTGTTGTGTATTGTGAGTGGGTATTACTTTTTTGCATTTAGTAGTAGTTGTGATCAGTTTTTAAGGTGTAGATCTCACATTGAAGAAAAAATGGCCAGAATCAATGAAGTATTAAAGTTCCTCAAAACTCTGATATTGTCTACCACTCGTGATACATTAAAAATCAGCAAAGTTTCTCTCACAGACATTCAGGTCTGTCTACAAAATGCACAAGAGAAAATTGATTTTTTGCAGCTCAAATCTCAACTACAGCAAGAAGAACTAAAACAAAGGAGTCATTCTGAACATGCTTCTGTTCAGAACATTGAGACTGCAACCCATCAGAAGCAAGTCAATAATGTTACAATTGGTTCAAATCCAGTGCCCAATAAAGCAGCAATTGTACATGCAAATGCAGAAACTCATTCTGCACTTCCCAAACCCATCATCAGACCTTGGGAACAGCTTGTCCACAACAAGCACAGAACTGGTCTTGGATATGACAAGGACTTGTCCTTTCATATTCCAGACTACTCAAAGCCCATTCAGTTTCAGAGTGTTGGATTCGTTCATGACAGTTCACCTCCAGCTGTTCCAGATTCTGCTCCTCTTCCACAGCAACAACAAGAAGAATAGATTGTGAAATGCCAACACTGTGACCGAGTGGCCATTTGAAAGATCACTGTTTTGATCTTCATCCATGTAAGCACTGTCATAAAACCACCCATTCTTCACACAGATGCTTCAAAAACAAACGTTCTGCGATAACAAAGATTCATATTGGATGGATCGCTTCTTGGCAATGGGCATCAACAGCCAAGAAGACATTCCAATCACATGTCAGAACTTGTTCCAGAGTATTGAACAGTCTTGCAGTTGAGTTTTTTCCATCATCTCACCTTGTATCTGATAGGGGGGAAATGATTCTACAAGCTTCAAAGTCACATCAAGCGAGCTCAAGCCACAACCTGCCACACCAGTTTCAAAGTTGTAGCCAAAGACAAAGATGCCCGTGAACATGCCTTCAGTTGGTAATCTGGGACACTTCCTCTAGCAGAAGACTTCAGCTTCTTACCAGTTTCGGAAGAATTCCAGGAACAAAATTGAGAACACTTCCTCTAGCAGAAGACTTCATTTTCTTGCCAGTTTTGGAAGAGTTCTAGGAATTGCATTAAGCATTCCAAAGTTGTTGGTCATCCTTAAACCATCACAGGTTGAGACTTCCCTTTACAGGTTGAAGTTCTCCCTTTTATGCAGGGTGAAACCTCCCTTTCATGGTTGAAGGTTTCCCTCTTCAAAACAATAGGAGCACTTCCTCTAGTAGAAGACTTCAGCTTCTTGCCAGTTTTGGAAGAATTTTGAGAAATGCACCAAGCGTTCCAGTGTTGGTGGTCATCCTTAAACCACCGCCCTTTATACCAGCATTTCAGAGAGCACATTCAGCCTAGTGCTGCTATGCATTTTTGCACATTTTGTATTACAACTCTCTTCTTGGACTCATACATAAACCTTCGGATTAAGGGGGGGAATGTTGGACACCTAATCCTCAATGGGTTAGTGTGGAAGCCGAATAGACAAAAGGAGTCCAAGAGACCTTGGCATGTGGAACCCAACAGTCAAACTATGTACTATAAATGTATATCTCTTGTTAATAAAAATATATTCTCATGTTTTATCCTTCGGATTCTCTTGCTGCCCATGTGTGTTTAACAATATCAACAAAAAATATAATAAATGTATATCATCATCATGAGACATCTACATGTCCTAAACTAATCAATCACTGAGTTCCTCTGCCTCTTTTACGAGAATAGGGAAGGGCTTTTCCTTTTCCTCTAAAGGAAGAAGACCTTGCCCCTTGGGCTACAAATGGACTTCATCATCCTCCAAAAGCAAAAATAGGTGGTCTCCTCTGTCCTCTGCTGCTGCCCATCCTAGCTGGTGTCACCTCCTCCTCCTCCTCCTCCTCCTCTCTCTCCCCTGCCGCTGCTACTTCCTCTGGCTCCAGTGCCTCCGGATCCACTTCACAAAACTGGTAAATCTCCTCCTCTTAGGTAGTGACAAACAACTCCTCTCTCCATAGGCACGATTGCAAAGGTTAGAGTGCAAAATGGGTGGAAAAATCAACCTTTTCCTAACTTATACATGGTTTGGCACGTTACTCACAAGTTTCTAGATCAACTCCCGATTTTATCCTCAAGTTTTAACGATTAAATCCCAAGTTTTTCATTTTTTGAAAAAATCGTAAAAAACTCTGCCGATAACTTAAGTGAACTGAAAAAATCGCGAGTTCCCGATCTTATCGTGATTTTATCAGGACTTTTTCCACTGTGATAAATATTACAAACGGGGTAAGTGATAATTATAAATTTTGATGGCTTACAATGTCACTACATTGGAAACAAGCAACAGCCCATAAACTCAGTCAGTACCATAAACAATTTGATCTTTTACCAACCAAATAGAGGAGATTCCTCTTTGTCCCTTATGGAAATTAACAATTGTGGGCTTCATATCGAGAAAGTATGCACAGATGTCTGAGAAATAGGAGTCTTATAGATATGAAAAGTAGTGCAGAATTAAACAGGCAAGCAGGCTATGGTTCCAATGGCCCTTTGTTGGAACATCCATCCAAAATTATCAAAATTGGAATACCAAACCAGAACCAGCCATTCCGGAACAGTTCACCAATCCTGAATCAGCAATTTAAGGCCTATTGCACTTTGAATTGGACTCACCAACCAGAACACCAAACTGGGGGAGAAAATGAAAAGGGGCACAAAAAACCTGCCCACCACTCCAAACCCTAAATTATTAT
>APFE030673273.1:0-11680 GCA_000404065.3 Pinus taeda | reverse complement strand
GGAGGAACACTTAAAGCATGTTAAGTAGACATTAGATGTTTTGAAAAGAGAAAAACTTTATGTTAAACTCTCCAAATGTGAATTTTGCAAAACATCTCTAAATTATTTGGGTCATATAGTAGGGGGTGGTGAATTGACAATAGATCCCTATAAAGTGGCAATCATTGTAAACTGACCTAAACCCAAGTCTGCTACCGAAGTGAGAAGCTTCTTAGGAGTAGCACAATATTGGAGGAAGTTCATCTCTAACTTTTCCTTAATTGCGGCTCCCTTACATGCTTTTACAAGATTGAACAAGCTGTTTTAGTGGGGAGGCAAACATCAAAAAGCCTTTGACAACTTGAAAGAAAAGATTAGCACAACACCCGTACTAGCACTGCCTTATCTACAAATACCATTTGAGATTCAAACAGATGCTAGTGACTATGCCATGGGAGAAGTGTTGACACAACACAGTAAACCCATATGTTATCGTTATGAGACTTTTAATCCTGTAGTAGTTAACTATCCTACAAACGATAAAGAATTGTATGCATTAGTTGAAGGTGTGAAAAGGTGGAAACATTATTTAATGGGCAAAGAGACAGTAATACATACTGATCATCAACCACTTCAATATCTACACTCCCAAACTAAGTTGCAACAATCAAGACATTACAAGTGGATGGGTTTTCTACAATAGTTTCATTTGGTCATCAGATACAAAAAGGGCATACATAACAAAGTTGTAGACATGTTGTATAGACCCATTATAAATGCATCTACTATACTTAAGCATAATTTTTTACTACATGAAAGTTACATTGAACAATATGCTCAAGATATAGAATTTAAAGATGTATGTGCAACTTTGAGTCAAGGCAAAAGGGTAGAAGAATTGGATTATCATGTGAAGGACCGAATCTTATATCATTATGGGAAACTCTACATTCCATGGATATAAAGAGTAAAGATAATCAGAGAGGCACACACTTCTCTGATATCAGGTCATTTTGGGGTAAGCAAAACAATTTCATAGCTGCAAAGATTTTGTTATTGGCCAAAAATGAACGAGATAGTTTCTAGATATGTATGAGGGTGTACTATGTGTGATAAAATCAAGCTTTGCAATAGAAAAATAGGCTTGTACACTCCATTACCAGTTCCTTCTCACTCTTGGGAAAGTGTTTCCATGGATTTTGTTGGAGGACTGCCTAAATCTAGGAAAGGTCATGATTATCTATTTGTGGCTATGGATAGGTTTAGAAAAATGTGTATTTTGATACCTTGTAATAAACAGATTACAACTGAACAGACTGTAAAACTATTCTTTGAACATGTATGAGTTCATTTTGGATTACCCACTTCTATTGTATCTGATTGAGACACCCGATTTCTGGGGAGGTTTTGGTCAAGTCTGTGGGAGTTGATGGACACCCAACTGAAGAAAAGCACAACTTTTCATCCACAAACCGATGGCCAGAGAGAAGTAGTTAACAAGACAGTGATCCAGTTACTCAGAGGATATTGTAGAAAACATCCTAAGCTTTGGGATGAACACTTATGTTATGTGCAGCATGCTTACAACAAAGCAAAACACTCTTCTACACAGAGATCTCCTTTTAAGACCTGTTTTGTTTTCATACCAAGGTCTCCTTTGGATTTTGTCTTTTGTAAAGATACCACAGTTGATGGACACAGTGATGTGGACTAGGCAACTAGGTTCATTGAACAGATCTAGGAGATCCACCAAGCAATACAGGAATAGCTCGAAAAGAGCCAAGACAAATACAAGGCAAGGCATGAAAAGCATCAGATGGAGCATAGTTGTCAAGTTGGAGACCAGGTTTGGCTATATATCAGCAAGGACAGGATGCAAGGTGAAGGTAAAAAGCTAAAGCCTATCAGGTATGGACCTTTTAGGATACTTGAGAAGATTGGTGAAAATTCTTTTCGCCCTGATCTACCAGCGTAAATGCATATTTACTCAGTCGTAAATGCAGATTGCATGAGATTATTTGAACCCTCAATGATTGAGGATCCTGAAGAGCAAAGTCAATTTCCTTCTCTTGATGACCTGCTACCTAAATATCTTAATGAATTAAGGAAGACATAGTCTTGGACAAGAAGGTGAGGACAACGCACATAGGAGATGTTGAGTACCTCAGAATTGGACTCAAAGGTTTGAAGCTGAGTAGTGCAAAGTGGATTGAGATTGGGCAAGTGAGACACCAGTACCCTCACTTAGCTGATGCTTGAAAGAAAACCAACTTTTGGTGGTCCAAAAGCTTTTCAGTGGGAAGGCTGTGATCTAAATTGGATCCATAAAGAATGAATAACAGAGCCATGGTTGTACCAGGTGGGGACAAACTTCAAAGGATTTAAAACAGTGATCAAGAATATCTCTAAACAAATGGAAATGGTAGCCAACATGGAACGATGAGGACCTCAGTCATAACTTACTGATCGAGGCCCATGGAGACTAGAAGGGAAGCATAATCAGCCCCTAGGAGGCCCGGATCGGGAAATAGAGGAAATTTTTGATATCGCTAGGCAAAAAACCTCAAAATGGAGAAGCCCCAAACACTCGGTCACGTGGGAGCTGAGAAAATCATGGGACAAAAGGCAAAGTGCTAAAGGCAGGACCCGCTCCAAAAACCAGCGGTATTGATCGGGGGAATCCA
Organism: Pinus taeda; assembly: GCA_000404065.3. Classification (NCBI taxonomy): domain Eukaryota; kingdom Viridiplantae; phylum Streptophyta; class Pinopsida; order Pinales; family Pinaceae; genus Pinus; species Pinus taeda. The sequence continues at coordinate 9,017 of APFE030673273.1, read as the reverse complement.
TGGGTGTTAAGTAGTTTTGATGGAAAAATAGCAATTCCACTCAGCGCTTAATGCCTAGCAAGTGGACGAGAGAGAAAATAGCTGCTCATCACGCACTAATGGTTGAGCTAGTCAGCCACGCAGGACGACTGTGGTAAGACCTGTTTTGGTTTCATACCAAGGTCTCCTTTGGATTTTTTCTTTTGTAAAGATACCATAGTTGATGGACATAGTGATGTGGACTAGGCAACTAGGTTCATTGAACAGATCTAGGAGATCCACCAACCAATACAGGAACATCTAGAAAAGATCTAAGCCAAATACAAGGCAAGGCATGACAAGCATCGGATGGAGCATAGTTGTCAAGTTGGAGACCAGGTTTGGCTATATATCAGTAAGGACAGGATGCAAGGTGAAGATAAAAAGCTAAAGCCTATCAGGTATGGACCTTTTAGGATACTTGAGAAGATTGGTGAAAATTCTTTTCGCCTCGATCCACCAACGTACATGAACATCTACTCAGTCGTAAATGCAGATTTCTTGAGATTATTTGAACCCTCAATGATTGAGGATCCTGAAGAGCAAAGTCAATTGCCTTATATTGATGACCTGCTAACTAAATATCTTAATGAATTATAGGAAGACATAGTCTTGGACAAGAAGGTGAGGACAATGCACAGAGGTGATGTTGAGTACCTCAGAATTGGACTCAAAGGTTTGAAACTAAGCAGTGCAAAGTGGATTGAGATTGGACAAGTGAGACACTAGTACCTTCACTTAGTCGATGCTTGAAAGAAAACCAACTTTTGGTGGTCCAAAAGCTTTTCAGTGGGAAGGTCGTGATCTGAATTGGATCCATAAAGAATGATTAACGGAGCCATGGTTGTACTAGGTGGGGAAAAACTTCAAAGGATTTAAAACAGTGATCAAGAACATCTCTAAATAAATGGCAATGGTAGCCAACATGGAACGACGAGGACCTCAGTCATAGCTTACTGATCAAGGCCCATGGAAACTGCACAGGAAGCATAATTAGCCCCTTGGAGGCCCTGATTGGGAAATAGAGGCAGTTTTTGATATCGCTAGGCAAAAAACCTCAAAATGGAGAAGCCCCAAGCACTCGGTCATGTGGGAGCCAAGAAAATCATGGGACAAGGGCAAAGTACTAAAGGCAGGACTCGCTCCAAAAATCGGCGGTATTGATCGGGGGAATCCATGGGTGTTAAGTAGTTTCGATGGAAAAATAGCAATTTCACTCAGCGCTTAATGCCTGGCAAGCAGAGGAGAGAGAAAATCGCTGCTCATCACGCACTAATGGTCGAGCTAGTCAACCACGGAGGATGACTGTGGTAAGACCTGTTTTGGTTTCATACCAAGGTCTCCTTTGGATTTTGTCTTTTGTAAAGATACCACAATTGATGGACAGAGTGATGTGGACTAGGCAACTAGGTTCATTGAACAGATCTAGGACATCCACCATGCAATACAGGAACAGCTGGAAAAGAGCCAAGCCAAATACAAGGCAAGGCATGACAAGCATCAGATGGAGCATAGTTGTCAAGTCGGAGACCAGGTTTGGCTATATATCAGTAAGGACAGGGTGCAAGGTGAAGATAAAAAGCTAAAGTTTATCAGGTATGGACCTTTTAGGATACTTGAGAAGATTGGTGAAAATTCTTTTCACCTTGATCTACCAACGTACATGCACATCTACACAGTCATAAACACAGATTGCTTGAGATTATTTGAACCCTCAATGATTGAGGATACTGAAGAGAAAATTCAATTGCCTTCTATTGATGACCTGTTACCTAAATATCTTAATGAATTACAGGAAGACATAGTCTTGGACAAGAAGGTGAGGACAATGCACATAGGAGATGTTGAGTACCTCGGAATTGGACTCAAAGGTTTGAAGCTGAGTAGTGCAAAGTGGATTGAGATTGGGCAAGTGAGACACCAGTACCTTCACTTAGTCGATGCTTGAAATAAAACCAACTTTTGGTGGTCCAAAAGCTTTTCAGTGGGAAGGTCGTGATCTGAATTGGATCCATAAAGAATGATTAACGGAGCCATGGTTGTACCAGGTCGGGACAAACTTCAAAGGATTTAAAACAGTGATCAAGAACATCTCTAAACAAATGGAAATGGTATCCAATATGGAACGACGAGGACCTCAGTCATAACTTACTGACCGAGTCCCATGGAGACTGTGCAGGAAGCATAATTAGCCATTGGGAGGCACGGATTGGGAAACAGAGGCAGTTTTTGATATCGCTAGGCAAAAAACCTCAAAATGGAGAAGCCCCGAGCAATCGGTTACATGGGAGCCGAGAAAATCGTGCGACAAAAGGCAAAGCACTAAAGGCAGGACCCGCTCCAAAAACCGGCAGTATTGATTGGGGGCATCCATGGGTGTTAAGTAGTTTTTATGGAAAAATAGCAATTCCACTAAGCGCCTAACGCCTGGCAAGCAGACGACAAAGAAAATCGCTGCTCATCACGCACTAATGGTTGAGCTAGTCAATCGCGCAAGATGACCGAATGACGTCAGATCTAGGGGCTCCAGATCTAATGGCTGAGATCATGCCTGATGGACAAGCCTAATTTAACGAGGGAATGAGCCGCGATTTAGAAGAATCTGAGGTCCGCTTTGATTGCCAAGGTGGTGGAAGACTCATTCCACGACGTAAACGAAGAATTGAACTAACGACATAGGTTGGTGCAGTTTGTAGGAGGACAAGTGGCCACTCCCTGTGAGCTTCATGATGATGCCAAGAACAGGGAACTCCAAGCGCAGCTGCAAGCAGGCAATTTGATGAAGGTGGAAGAGGAACTGAATCGCCATGAGCCCGAATGGCCTTAAAGCCAAGAACAGAGAATGGAAAGGAGGGAGGAGTCAGGGACCCGAAGGGGAACACTGAAGATCGAAGACAAAGAAGAGAAGAACCAGTAAGGCAAAAAGTAGAAGAAGATAGTAGGGCCGAGCTGACCAAAGGTAGCGTTGAGCACTAGACAGCTTGAGAGATTCAAGGCATCTCTGAGAGGATCTATCAGACCAGAGAGGTCAAAAAGCTGGTAGAGAAGAGATTCTATGTACTCCTGTGGTTTGGGGAATCCAAGAACAACCCTTCCAAGCCAATCTATTTCAGGAGACTCATATTGAGCTCCTTCATTGTATTTCTCTACTTCAAGACACATTAAAAGAAGGCCACCACTAAGAGCTGGACCGGAGATCTAGCCCTGGGGGATAAGGTGAACTCCTTATCAATTTCTTGTGTTCTTGTCTTTGCTTACTATATTTCTCTACAATTTTCCATTTCAAGTGTCTGTGTATTTGCAATATGATCGATCTGTTACATAAATAACATAGACACATGCAACAACACATGAGTCTGTAATACCTTCATTTAATAAACTTTAACTAAGGTCACCTACTGGGTGATTATCAGATCAAGAACATAACAACCTCGCCTTTTAGCTAAGCTTTCTCCTATAGATTTTATCAGAGAAAATTTGTGTTCATTGTGGTTGGTGTGCGGTTGTGTTTGTTTTTCTCTATTTTCTCTATTTTATTTATTTCATGCATAAGTGGAAAATCAAATATGAACAAATATGGAAGCTATAAAAATTTAATCATCATATGATAGGATTTAGTTTATTTTATGAGATATATTTTAATGAACTATCTAGCAAAATATACATGATATTTTATAAATTAGAGATAGCAGAACCTTTAATCTTTGGTCATTCCATTATTTATATGGATTGACATTTGTATGGACTTTATTATGGGTTATCAAAATTCAATAATAAATTTGTAATAATCGTTGTCACTAGTCACTTTATCAAATATTCTCAATTTGTGCTCTTTAATACCCCCTTTAAGACCATTACAACTACATAACTATTTAAATTTAAATTTTGATGTATCATTACACCATGCTCACTTTTAATTATAGAAACACTTGACTTAGCACTAGGGGAATAAATAGAAACTTAACACCACATATCACCATGAAATTAATAGTGATGTTAAATATGTCAATAAGTAGTTGTAAGCATATTTGAGGTGTGTTTCTTTGGAAAGACAATCATGATGAGCCTAGAGGCTACCTCAAGTTGAACAATAGTATATTATAGCTTATCATGGTGTCACTTGAATAATTCTTTTTGAATTTCTCCATGGCCAAATGCCACAATCAATTCCATCCAATTTACTGTGAGTCTATAAGGTGTAAGAATTTGACAATGCCCTTTTATATTGAGCTAACATCCTGTTACCTCCAAAGAATGATTAGGTGATGAATCAAAATAGGACCATCATCATTTTAAATGTCGTTTTGATGAAAGGAATCACATTTTCTTCCATCTATGGCCTTGTAAGATGACTTTAGTTAAATGCAACCACCACCAGAAGCTTTCTTCAAATTTATATGGTTCATATAAGGCCGCCAAACATATTGGGTTAGCAACTTATGAATTTTGAGTGTCCTAGCCAATTAAAATTCATCCAATCTTTCATGACTCATACTTAAAAAGTGGTTATCTCTAATTCCTATACTGAAACATTCCTTCCAAAACAAGGTGAAGAAGGTTATATTTAGCTGTAGGAAAATGATGACCTCAACAAAAGAGAACGGTAGTCTCCATTAGTGAATTATAGAAGAGGCAATAGTACAATGGAAGGATGTGTATTTTGTAGGTGTTCCATGAGAACCATTAAAGTTCCTTCAATAATACCTTCATCTCTATCTTTGAGGAGAATGGTGGTTTATAAATGTGAGGTTATGTAGTGTCCTATTCTAAACCATGTAAGTAATAGAATGGTTATTTCTATTGAAGCCATGTATATTAAAAAAGGCCCATGTAATAGATATTGTTTGAAAGCAATAATTTTAACAAGGCTTGCAAGAGTGTTTCTTCAACCAAAAATTTATGTTAGTAGAATTTTCCTAAGAGGTAAAAAAAACTATATAATATAGTGGAAGCAAGTTAATGGAATGTCATGTGATTCATATTGTAATTTAAGCTCTCCTCATCTATAGGTTCCCCCCTTAAAGAAACAAGTGAATATTGCTTTTATCAATAGAGGTATTACTACTTGTGGTATTCATATTCTCTTACAAATATGCCATTTCTGCTCTAAATATTGTTATCTTACATTATTTCTACTATGAATTTTCTATTCTTCTAATAAATAACATCATATTATATGAAAATCAAGTTACATTTAAGTGATATAAAAAAGTCATGATTAAAAATAACATTAAATAGAAACGTTGTTTAATGTTCAGTCTCATTATTTTATAGAGGAAGACGCAATTTTAATAGGAAAGAAGGATGAAGTCGGCTCGTGTGGGACAAAAAGTAGAAAATAATTAAAATATGATTTAAATGAGAGAGTCGGTGATTGTGTCGTTTCACACCATTCCATTTGGTCAAGGTGTATATCTAAGTTAAACAAACAGCTATTTGTTCATTAGTCGGGTCTAACCAGGGTCTAACCATATTTAGTGTTTGTAGTGGATTTCTTCCTTTATCATTTTCAGGATTTATTTATTTCAGAAAGTGAAACTACCAAAACTCCCGAAACACTAGGGAGAAGGTCTTTTCCTGGACAAATTCACTGTTTGTGGGCAGACAAGATAATATAGAAGAAACATACGAAAATCATGGAATCAAAGGAGCAAGGGTCAATGGACTTGTCTTTAAAGAATGGAAAGAAGGAAGAGAATGACCTTGTGGAGGATTTGACAGTCCAAGACACAGTGAACATTCTAAATACCTTAAGCCGTGAGCAATTGATGGAGCTTGTGCAGGAGGCAGCGACTGAACATAGGTACGTTCGGGATCAAGTGCGTTCCATCGCTGTAAGGAACACTGCGCTCAAAAAACTATTTGTGCGTGGTCTTGGCCCGGAGACAAACGACCAGTCGCTCGCTGCCGTATTCTCTCCTTTCGGTGAATTGGATGAAAGCAGCGTGATCAGGGACAAGAGAAGCGGGAGGAGTAAGGGATACGGTTTTGTCCTGTTCAAGCAGGTTAACGGTGCAATCAATGCGTTGAAGGAGCCTAGCAAAAGGATCGACGGTCGCATTGCGGTGTGCAAATTTGCCCCCGCAGGCTTCTACCCTTCTCAGCCAGAGGAGTTACATCGACGGAAGATTTACGTGGGCAACGTTCCGCTAGACATGGAGGCTGGTGCTCTTGTACGTTTGTTTTCGCAGTACGGCGAGATCGAAGAGGGGCCCAAAGGGTTTAATAAGAATACGGGCAGGTCTAGTGGATATGGAATCTTTATTTTCAAGACGGTAGAGGCGGCCAATCGTGCCCTAGAGGAGCCCATTAAGTTGACAGATGACGGTCATCAGTTGTATTGCAAATTAGCCAATGAAAGTCCGATGTCCACGCCCAACCGTGTCAACTCTGCTACTCATACCGCCCGTGCTAATGGGTTGGACATCCATCAGTCTGGCTTTATTCCTGGTCAAGGGTTTGGTAATCCTGCCTTGGGCTGGAATCCATTTTCCTTAACGCCATATCCAGACTGGCCTAATTTTAATCCAGATCACGCTATTCATAATGATGGTAACTCGAATCCAGTAGCTTTTGATATTTATCAGTACGGCGTTCCGGAATTTGTGGGTTATCCAGCTGGTTATGGCTATCCGCATGCAGTCCACTCGAGTCCGGGTTCTCCTCAATTGCTGTTGACTGAATTTACGGAAGAAGGCAGCCATCCCGGCTCCTCAAATGAATCTCAATATCAAAATCAGCAGCAGGATTAGGGCAGTCATCCTATGAAGTGTTTGATAGCCTTTTATATAATTAATTAGATTTGCTTTGCCTTTCCAATAGCTCTTTGATGTGTTGAAAGAGTTCACAGTTCAGTTAAATCTCTGGAGTTTTATTTAAAGGAAATTTGTGGAAAAAAATAAGTGAAAAATTGAAAAAAAAATGTCATAATTGTTTTGTTGAAAAAGAAATATGTTAATAACTAAACTAACATGTTATTTATAATATGTTGATAGCCTATTTTGTTAATAACATATTATTTTTATTCTTGACAAATATTCTTATAGTTGTCAATGATCCACTAATAACTCATTCTCCACCTTCAAATACTTCTCCATTCTCCACGAGTTATCAAACTAAAAGCGCTTGGTTTGTTCAATTTCCTTTTTCTTTTTGTCTATCCTTATTCGCATGTTTTTTTCTGTATCATGGATCTTTGAAAGTTTTCCAGTATGAACTTAATCTCTTTATCTTTTAAATTTATGTGGGAGGATTATTTTGTTATCACTGCAATTCAAAGATATAAAATTTTGTTTTACTTGGTTGGAGAATAGTACTCTCAAGTCAAACTTTTTAGTTTCAGAATATATGATATCAATATAAATATGCATATTTTATTAATATAAATCTTTTGCATTGGCTTAAAAAACATGTTATTTTTATTATGATATTTATTTAAAATTTAAAAATAAATTTTATTTTATAATTTCAAATTAATTATTTATCTAAAATAATCTAATTTTCCCAAACACCAATATAATTCAAATCTCTTTATTTTTTAAAATATGTTCTTGTGTAGTTCCCTAATTAAATTTCCTAGTTTTTGGTATTGGATTTGAAACACAATTCCATTAAAGTTCTTGGTTTTTTGTGTATGTTGGTCAATCTTAGGGTAAGAGAGAGAGAGAGGAGTGAGAGAAGGAGATAAGGGTAAGAGAGAGAGAGAGGGGGAGAGATAATAACAAGGTTGGAGGGCAGATAGAGAGGGAGAGGGAGCAGCGGGAGATAGTGACAAGGTTAGAGGTCAAAGAGAGAGAGGGGGGGAAAGAGATGGGGGGAGAGAGAGGGAGGTAGGAGAGAAAGGGAGAGAGGGGAAGGACCCAAGAGAGGACTTGAGAGAGAGAGGGGAGGACCCAAGAGAGGACTTGAGAATGAGGAGGAGGACGAGGAGGAGGGAGGAAGGGAGGGTAGGAGGTATATAGAGATAGAGTTGGAAGGGGAGAGACAGAGTGAAGAAGAAAGACAAAGAGAGAGAAATGTAGAGAGAGAGGTTGTGAGTTTATTTACTAGAAAAGCAATGAAAATACAATAATGTTTATTTGAACTCATTCAAGAAATAAGCAATGCATATGGTTTAATGTTTGGGAAAAAATTAAACATTTTAAAAGTAGTTTTTTTTCCATCTAGTGAAACAAACCAAATAAATTATAATTATTTTTAGATTATTATTTAGATTATTAATGAGATTTGCTATGTCTTTCCAATAGTTATTAAATTTTGGATTTATACTTCAAGCAAATTTTGGATTTATACTTCAAGCAAATCCTCTAGGTTATGATATAGATATTTACTATCCATTTAATTTCATTTTGATTTATATTTAATTTCTAATTTTATATTTTTACTATCTCTTTAGTTTATATTCTTTACTATCATTTTTTTCAATAATATTTTTTTAAAATGTTGAAAGAGTTGAGCTCAATTTGTAGAGATACATAGTGCGTTGAGTTCAAATCTTTAGAAGTTTATTTAGGTGGAAATTGTGAAAAAAGAAACAATTAAAAAAAAATAAAATTTAAGTAAAATTAAAAAAAATAAAAAGACTCTATAGTTTCTGTAGTCATTTTGTTGGAAAAAATAACAATTAATAACTAAACTAACATATTAAGAATAGCATGTTGATAGCCTCTTTTGTTAGTAACGTGTTATTTTTACTTTTGACAAATATTCATATGGTTGTCAATGATCCTCTAGTGGCTCATTCTCCACTAAAATGCTTCTCCTTCTTCACCAGTTATTATATCAAACTAAAGAGTGGTCTGAGCTCTTAAATTTTTGTTGCAGGATTTGGTTATCATTGCATTTCATGGAAATGAATGATGTAAATCTCTAATCTCTTTTTTTCATAGTCATTATGTTTACTTTTGTTTTACGGGGTTGGAGAATGGTACTCTCCGGTTAATCTTTTTAGTTTCAGAATCTATGCTATCAATATAAATGTGCATATTTTATTAATAGGA
>APFE030673271.1:184004-201860 GCA_000404065.3 Pinus taeda | reverse complement strand
AAGCTGCTTTACCATTAACCCAATTTATAACATTAAGAGAATCCCCAAAAATCTGTATCCTGTTTAAGTTTCTGTGAAGAAGCCAGCATAAGAGGTAACGAAGAGCTGATAATTCCGCATAGTTATTGGTGCCATAACCCAGCCCAACAGAGGCTTTTAGTGAGTGATCAGGATCGATATGTATGCACAGACCAGCTCCCGCCCTGTTATTTTGTGAAGCCCCATCAAAAAAACCCCAAGGGATGCCTTCCTGAATAATAGTTTGTTTTTGTTTTTGCTTATGATCTTTTTGCTCAGGGGGCGGTAATGCAGAGTAAATGGCCGCTATGTTCGTGGCAATGACGGAAGAGGGAGTGTCCTTGTCTTGAAAGATGCTTTTGTTTCTGGCAAGCCATATGCCCCAGCAGAATATGAGGAGCAGGTTTCTCAAGTTTCCATCAGGAAAGTCTTGCCACCATTTCCTCCAAGCTGATTCCAAAGTATCGTGACCCCACCTAGCATGAATCTTGAGCAGCGTAGTGACCTCCGCCCAGATCTGTCTTGTGAAAGCACAAAATATGAAAAGGTGGTTTATGGTTTCACCATCTGACTTGCACAGTGGACATCTACTAGGCCCAGCTAAGAATCTTGCCTGTAGTATTTCCCAAGTTGGGACCTTTCTTTTTAAGATACACCATAGAAAAAGTCTGGCCTTGGCTGGGCTTTTGAGTTTCCACAGATTTTTGGCCCACCAATCCGGAATGTCCCAGCCTTTCTTTCCCATCAAGAAGAGGTATCCATCTTTAGGCGAGTAATCCCCTGTTTTACTCTGGGCCCAAAGCAAGCAGTCAGGTTCCTCTTTTATCCTGACATTTGAACGTTGAAGTTATTTTATGAAAACCTCCCACTCAGCCTTCCACCTAACATTAATTCCCAAATCAACATCATTCTTCCAAGCCTGTCCCCATATAGTAGACTGTCCAATCTTCTCCACCTGATTTAGTGATGTAATGCCTTTACTGTCCAGATGTCTGAGAAGTCCGGGTGACAGAGCATAATCTTCATTACATCCTACCCAAGGGTCTCTGCCAATCCTGATGAGTCTACCATCACCAACTTTCCAAGCTAGGCCTTGATCGATCACGGTAAAAGCTTCCACCGTGGCCTTCCAAATGACAGAAGCATTTTTTATCTTCTTGTTTTGGCTCCGGATCCAGTCTTCCAAGGGAGTGGGGTCAATGTATTTCATTTTTACCACTCTAGTCCATAAGTTTTCCATAGTTATTAGCCTCCATCCGGATTTTGCAGCTAGTGAGAGATTGAAGTCCGGAAGTCTTTTAATTCCCCATCCACCCCATTCTTTTGGTCTGGCCACTTTGTCCCAAGCCACCCAAGGCAGCACTGAGGATTCCTTTGAACCAGCCCATAGAAATCTACTGCATATTCTCCTGATTTTCTCCAACACTCCTTTGGGGATCCACGTCAGGGCAGCCCAGTATACCGGAATAGCTAGAAGAACTGATTTAATAAGAGTCAGCCTCCCAGCTCTGGATAACCACCTGAAGCTCCAATGTGATATTCTGGCTTCAATTTTGGCTATAAGCCAGTTCCATTCCTCTTTTTTGTAGCCAACAGGCTTTAACCAGAATCCCAAATATTTGAAAGGGGTATCCAGGGGCTGAATAGGGAATGGAAATAAATTAGCAAGACTGTTCCTTTCCCTTCTAACAAAATCTGCCACACAAGCTTGGGATTTTCTTGTGTTAATCTGCATTCCAGTAGCTTTAAGGAAGAGATCAAAGATGCATTTTAATTCCTTTAGTTCATCAGGGGAGCCATTAGTGAAAATCAAAATATCATCAACAAAAAGGAGATGTGTGATGAAGAGATTTATAGCTACCTCAATACCCTTTACCTTTTCCGTCCTTCTGGCTTTATGTATAAGTCTGCTTAGTCCTTCTGCCACCAGGAGGAATAGGAGGGGCGATAAAGGGCACCCTTGCCTTAATCCCCTCTGACTGATAAAGAAAGAGGAGGCCGCACCGTTAACCAGAACAGCAAAACTGATATTTGTGATGCACCCCATAATCCAGCTAACAAAAGAATAGTTGAAGCCGAGATGTGTAAGCAACATCCGCAAGTAGAGCCAGCTGATCTGGTCGTATGCTTTAGATAAATATATTTTGAGCACAACACCCTTCTTTTTCTTCATCCTGATACTATGAATAACCTCCTGGGCAACCCCAATGGCTTCATGAATTTGTCTTCCATCCAGGAATCCAAATTGTTCCATCGATATGTTTTGAGATAGAATTGGAGCTAATCTGAGGGCAATAACCTTAGCAATAATCTTGTAGATGCAGTTACACGGGGATATTGGCCTGAAATCTTCGAAGCTTTCCGGGTCATCCTTCTTTGGAATCAGAGCTATAAAAGTTGAGTTGAAAGGTCTATAGACAGTCCCTTTCTGTCTCGACTCTTCAACTACTTCAGTTATTTCAGATCCCAATTGATCAAAAAAATGTAGGAACAGCTCTATTGTCCAGCCATCTGGGCCTGGGCTCTTGTCCTTGCCCATGAGCTTCATAGCTGCTTCAACCTCCTCCTTTGTGACCGGGGAGGACAGTGCTTCTGTTTCATCTTCCTCAATGAACCTAGGAAAGCTTTGTGCCGTTTGGAGGACTTCTGCAATAGTAGCCTCCCCAGGATCTGAGAAAATATTTTGAAAATGTCTTTTCCCTAACCCAGAAAGCTCTGAGAAGGAATTAACCATCCTTCCTTCTTCGTTTTTAAGGCGCCATATGGTATTTGCAGCTTTCCTACCTTTAGCAAAGTTATGGAAAAACTTAGTATTATCATCCCCCGATTTAATCCAGACTGCCCTACTTTTTATCCTCCATTCTTCTTCCTTATCCAGTAGGATTTTATTTTGTAGTTTCTCCAAATGTAGGATTCTGTCTTTGGATGACTGGGAGGAGTAACCATCAACCTCCACACTTTCCAACTGCTTCAATTCCTCCCTAATATTTCCCAGCTCCTCATTTTGCTTCAGCTTTCTTTCCTTTGCCCAGGAGATTGTGGCTTTCTTCAGATTTTTAAGATTCTCCATGAACAGAAAGCTCCTTTCCTCAACAGAGTTAGGGACAGGGTGGCTCCATGTATTATTGAACAGATTGCAGAAAGATAGATCATGAAGCCAAGCAGGATTGAACTTGAAAGGGGCGGGAGGCTTGGGAGGAGGGAGAAAAAGGTCTAAAAAAACAGGGAAATGGTCCGAGTTTCCTCTTTCCTCAACCCACTGTTTGATCATAGGAATTTTTGTTAACAGAGGCTCAGCTAGCAGAAAACGGTCAAGTCTTTTAGCAATTCGATCCTCACCCATTCTTTGATTTCTCCAGGACGGCTTTAATTTGATCGGAGAAGGATCAGTGAAATTGTTATCCGAAATGAGGTTAAGGAAGAAATCTGATAGAGGGTCTTCTCTGGCAGAAGGCCCCCAAGCTTCAGCTCTGCCAATGGAAAAATTTAAGTCACCACCCAGCAGCAATAAAGGGGCCTTCATCATCGAATTCATCATCAAATTTTCCCAAAAAGATTCCCTGTCCTGACAGGGCCCGTAGACATTTACCAGGGTAATAGGGAAAGGGAAATCTGGGGAAAGAACCTCCATTCCCATCACAGTTTTCATAGCCCATTGGTTTATAATTTTAATCCGACCCTCTTTAATTCCAATGACAATGCCCCCCGAATGCCCCGACGAGTCAACAGCTGTAAAGATCCATTCTGGTAAAAAAGATTTTAGCAGGGCCTCCACCTCTACGGCCTTACCCAACGTTTCTTGCAGGAAGATTATATCTAAATTAGAATTGTTAATCCACTCTTTTAATGCCAGTTTTTTGGTTTGCTGGCCAAACCTCAACAATTCCAGGATGTCAAGATCATTTTATAACATTTTCAGGGGGATGGGCTGCTCTAAGAACCCCCGGGATGGAGTATTGTTTGCCATCAACGACGTCTAGCTTGGCTTTAATCTTTGCTTTTGACATATCCGACTTTCTGCCTCGCTTATTTTTGAGACAGTTTTGTTCAGAGTTTTGACCCAATCCACCTACAACCCCAGAATCGTTTGATTTCCCACCCAAAGATCTCATGTTATAGGGACAGGGAGATCTGGCAGCCGAAAGGGAGAGGGGGGGCCAAAAGTCTTCACGGTTAATATCCAAGGCTGGTAAAGCATCAGCAAGAATGTCTATGGAAGAGGATATATGTTTATTTACCACAGATTCATCAGCATTTTTTTCTTGTACATTATCGGTTTGAAGCATTTCAGATTTATGTTCAATGGTTTCATAAACTTTATAATCATGTACATTACAGGTTTTAGTTGTAACATGCGGGGAAACAGGAATATGCTCAGGCAGAAGTTGTGAAGAAAGAAAGTGCCTTGACATACCCTTTTCTACATCTTCGCATTGTACTTGTGTTTCCGGGACTGTCTTGGCATGCTCCTCCACGATCACCGAAACTTTGACAGATTCCTCCACATGCTCTGTCGATAAGTTTGCCATTCCCGGATTTCCCTCTTGGATCGGAACAGGTGCATCCGCTGGTGCTTTATCAAGTTCCTCGGCCTCCAAATCCACTACTTCGTGCATCTCTGGGATTTCGTTCTCCATAGATTGCTGATCAGAGTCCTGTACATTTCCCCTATTCGCTGTGGCCCGCCGAAGGTGTCGCCTCCTTCGCTTCAGTGAGCAATTTTTCGCCAAATGTCCATGCTCATGACAGAGATGGCATCGGAACGGTAGATTTTCATAATCTAATACCTGCTCAAAAAAGTAATCCTTATACTGGAGATTAATTGTTTTTGCTAATCCTTGGCTTGGATTAAGGGTGGCCAATATACGTGCCAGAGTTCGATTTTTTGTGTGCAAAAAGGTCATATCTGCCTCCAGATATATCCCCAACCTGTTACCAATGGTTTTGAAAACTTCTTCAGTCCAGAGAAAAGAAGGCAAACCCGGAACACGAATCCACACAGGGAACTCGTCGGCTCTCTCCTTGAAGGCATCGAACATGGGTGTCCATTTCTTTAGCAGGACGGGAATGTTCCTAATATGCCAATTGTGCTGGAGGATCCATTCTGCCGAGTCTTTTTCTACAAAACTGAGCTTAAACCAGCCCTTCCCTAGAACTTGAGCTTCAAACTGAAGCGGTCTATCCGTCACAAAACAGGAATCTCCCCACTCTTGTAAAAACTCAGAGGAGTATTTCTTACCTCGGGCTCTTCCTACCAAAGTGCATTCTGTAGCAGCTAATGATTCTTCAATAGATACCTCCATTCCAAGGACCAGATTGTCCTCTATCGCCTGAGATCCAATGGGTCTTTGATGCTTCCTCTTCGCCCCTTTTAATCCTGATTCTTTTACCTGGGAACCATAACCCTTACGCCTATCGATCCTTTCTGGGTTTGTCTGCGGAAGGCCCCCACTGGTTACTGTCTCCGGCTGAGGCGGATTCTGTTTAGTCAAAAATACTTCCACATTCCCAAGAGGAGTCAGGCCCTTAGCCGGCCCATCAGAAACTGTCCGCTCCTCAACAGTTTGATCTCCAGGGCCCTGAGCAAACAGGCCTTCCAGGGAGTGGGATATCCTTAGAAACGGGGCTCGTGAAAGCGGGTTAAGCCCCTCAAAAGCCCCTAAAGGGCGGATACTTGCATTGAGCCCTAAAATTTGACGTTCTTCAAAGCCATTATTCAGCTGAAGACGCGGTAATAATATTTTTTTCCCTTTCGGGTCCAAGTGTAATCCATCTTCTACAACTCCACTATGACTCGGAACGCCGTCACTCTGCTTAACACCGGCTTCTATGTCTGATTTAAACTCCGCATTTCCCGCCGCCTTGTCCACTAAAGGAAACAGAGGGGTATCATTTAGATTTATTTTCCCGTGTTTTGTCAGGTCGAAAGCGCCAAAATAATGCTCCACAGCCTGAGCGCTAGTCTCTTTCCCCCACATGGTCAAAATGTCTTCTAATGCTGGGTCCAGATCGACGATTTCTACCGGGTTAACCATGGTCATCAAGGAGCAGGTGCTATTTCATTGGTGAAAACCTTCACGGTTCTTCTTGGGAGAAACGACACAAATGTTGTTGTTCAGTCTGTAATAAAACAAAAAAAGAAATGGTTCCCATAAAAATGTCAACAGTCCTAAACCGTCGCCGGGAATAAACTCCAGTTAACAGTTAAACGAGGTCCTGCGCCGGCAGCTGTTCTGCATCCCTTTGACCTTACTGATTAACCGGGGCCCTTGCGAGTTTCCAAACGGTTTCCGGGATTCGAAACCCTAGACGCCTCCATGGCTCTGCTCTCCAAGTTGCAGAAGCGCCCTCCAATAATCAACATCTATTACTTCAAACTATGAAGCATTTATACAAATTCTAAACTAAAATATCTTGAAAAAATATCAAGATTTGTTTACAAATATCTCAAACTGTCTTACACAAATAGAACTAAAATATAGGACATTCAAAACTAATGAATCTACTTGGAACTATCTTTGTGGATTGCTGGTGACAAAGAATAACAATTCTAATTTGATAGCAACTCTTATTTGATGAGGTAGCCGCCAAGCCACTAACTGTCTTTGAGCTTTTTCCTCCTTAAATTCTGAAAAATAGGGTCCTGTAATACCTTTGTATATCCCAAACCATAATATATGTTAGAAAAATTAGAGAGGTTTTTGTAAACAATGATGTTGGAAACCAAAACCTCTTTCATTTTTTGAAAATTAATTTCCACTTGCTCGAAAATCGCATTTGAAAACACTAGATGAAAACATGAAAATTCAGGAAAATATACCTACAAAGATTCATCAGAATCTCCCAAATCATAATAGATGTTACAAAACTAAGAGATATTTTTGTGAATGAGGATGTTAGTAATAAAAACCTCTTTCTTATTTTGAAAATTCATTCTCAGTGGTTTGTAAAATATGTTTTAAATTACTATGTTGTATAGGGAAAATGAAAACATAATTTAACTGATCATGAAACAGACATATGACATGGAGGCGTGAGGTGAAATGGAGGTGGGGGATTATGTGGAGGTACATGGTTGGCAAGAAGGTGATTACGTAGGTACAATGATAAAGAAGTGAGGGGGAAGCGATTTCGGAGGGGGTAGGGAGCGGTTAGTGGTTTAGGCTAGGAGGTGCGAAATGTAGAGAGCGGCTGGATGGTGCATGAGACTTAACCACAAGCAACAAACACCTTTTGTCGTTTTCAACCCTTATGACATGAGAATTTTTTTTTGGTTATAATACATAATGTCTCTGAACTTTGGATAGAGACAATGAACTCAAATCTTAGGGTTTCATGTAAAATTAACCACATTTTATCTTTTTGACCACTTTCTTGGAAATCATTTGGAGGATGAAATATTATTTACAACATTTAAAATATAATAATTATCAACTATAATCAAGTGACCCTATAAAAATTATGGGACCCTAACAAATGGTACATGTTGTATATTGATAAAAAAATATCTGAGAGAAGACATGTAACAAAAATATTAATTGACACAATGATAACACATCGGAAAAAGCAAAGAAAATAAGTTCTTTGTAAATTCCTTACAAAATTAATATGTTTGAACTATATGTAAGTTTAACTAATATGTATTGGTTAGTGTGTGTTATGCAGAGCCACAAATGAAGAAGGTCAATAAAATTATTTCTAATTTAAGTGCAAAATAATGTAAAATCTTGATAGAAAAATTACAGAAGGATGAATCAAATGAATGAAAAAATACTATTCAATATGATTTTATTTTTTTTGAATTTTCATTAAAAATATACTTAAGAATATTTGATAACATGTTTCAAATAATCTATTAATTCATATATGTTTAATGTTCTACAAGGAGCAACAACGAAGGAACAGATCAATGTCGTTCTAAGTAAATAAAAAATTATAGAACATGTAAATGAAAATGAATTGTCCCTGAACTCATCTGGAGTGGTGCTAGAGGTTAATGAAAGGGGGATATTTTTCACAAAACTATGATAGATCTAGTGGAATGAACGTATAGACGTACTTTCCACTTAAAATACAAAAATAAATTCAATGATTCCAGGAACCAAATTATATCTAAACTATAGCAACCATTTCCAGAGCAATGGTCAATGAGAAATGTCAGACTTGCAATAAAAACAACAAAAAAGAATTATTCAAATGGTAATCTTCCTAATTAAAACGATTTTCTAGAATTATATGTATATATTACTACAAATCATTCAATAATTTATATCAATTTTGTTATATTTAGTTTTGATGTATCAATATAAAAATAGTTTATTACTTTTTTTAAGAAGATTATGAAAATCCCAAATGATCAACGAGCTGAGATGCAAAACATGCCAGTAGGAATGTCCAAAAAAATGTACAAGAAGATGGTCAAAGAGGTTGACATAATTGCATCATAGGAAGATCCATCTCAACAACAACATGTTTCAAATGTATGTAATCATGATTGAATTTATACATATAAAAAATAATTTAGTATTAAATATTAATTTTCAAATATTTTCTTGCAGAAAGGAAAACGAAATGAAACTCATTCAGCACATAAAACAGGACGGCAAGGAAGAAAATGGTTGATATCAAAGTTTGTAAGTAATTGTTAATATTTCCTTATAACAACTCAAGGTTTCATTTTTGCATGTGAACATAAGACATTTTGTTTAATGTAATGAACAGAGTGCCTAATATAAAGATAAGGGGTTACCAATAACAATCCCATTTTGTATCACAAAGAGCCTCTTATTGATATATAATTAAATACACTTTAACTTATTTTATTCTAATATCCAATGTCGTTGTGAAATGTTACACCACTGATTAAATATATTGATGGTTAAATATTATAATGAAGAGATACAAACTCTGATAATATAACAAATTAATCCAAACATCATATACGAATGCAGTAATCAAATTTTAATTTATATGAATATCTTTATATGATATATGTCGATTTTTTGATGAATAACGGATTAAAAAAATTACAATAATTGTTGTCACACGTCGATGTTTCCATAAAATAGGAAATCTCATACAAAAAATTGATGTGTCCATAACATAAAAACACACTGGTACGTTATGTTATATAAAAGCATTGTTAAGGCATCTTTTTTTCATAATCGATGCCTTAGGGGCGTTTAGTTCTTCAAGGACTAGTAGCATTTACAATTAATTCCTTGGTGCTTTGTAATTCTTAACACACCAGTGCTTTCATTGCTTGACCCAGATGGACCAATGGGATTTTAGACCTATTGGTACTGGACATTGCTTGATCTAGCAGGATCAGCAGGGTTTTAAAGAGCACCAGAAGAAAGCTAGTTCATCCCAACCATGTGAGGTTGTGAGCTACTCACATTGGTTGTACTTGAAACCATAAAAACACTCAGATTCTTCCCCCCAGGTTGTGGTACAACTTTTCCACTTACTGGAGGGGTCGAAGAACTAACAATAACATGACTCAAGACCGTCAGTTGAACCGGACGAGACAAGAGGGTTCAGAACGGTGCGTTGCACCGGGACTGAGGTAATTGCAAAAATCATCATCTGTTGGGAGGTCGGGTTTTGAATGAACGGAACTGTGGTAGGCATAGCACCAGACGCCCAAGCAAGGTGTGATAAAGTGAGGAGGCACTAGGTGTACCTGAGACCAATTGTGCTAAAGTCACATAATTAGGTGGAAAATCCTGAAACACACTGATGGGAATTCTCCCCATGTAGGGGAAACCTTCAGGAGGAAATCGATTCTCTTCCTCTTCGACAATGTGTGGAGTAGAAACTTCTAATTGATCCAAAGAGGTAACTGGAGCTTTGCCTTCAGGTTCCATAGGTGGAAACAAGCGACGATGAACGACCGAAGATGTACGAGGGGATAATTCCAAATGGAAACCCGGTTGATCGTACGGACGCTGAGGTGATATCAAAATATGGTCGAACAAAGGATTTAGAGGATATATAACCAATCCAAGATGACCTTCAGTAGTCGACAAACTCTTAGGAGTCTGGATGAGATTTTCCAGAGATTCTGGGCTAATATCAGAAGGTGACCTAGTATCTGAAGTAGGTGGAGGATGAGATGACAAAGGTTGAATACTCAGAATGATCCTGAGTTCAACACCTTGGTCCTTGAGTGACTCTGGTAATTTAGGAAAAGGCTCCTCAGACAATCTTTTAGACAGAGGAGAGGAAGAGGAATTAGGTGAACTAGATGGTTCAACAACGATGACCTCATCTCAGTTAACAGGAAAAGAGAGATAAATTTCAAGGCTTTAAAATGTACTTTAAGGAATGCACATGATTTGTTCTAGAAAATACTAACAATATGCTATAAGATCGTGGACAACAATTTTTTAAGACACATAAATAAACGGGTTCTCTTTCATGTTTTAAGAGTTGAGAAAGAAGCAAAGATGACTCTATCACTTTCGATTGGAAACGAGCTCGAAAGAACAAGCGCTTGAATGATATTTTAAGTTTAATGAGTCAAAAAGATCAAATGACAACTCCGAATAATCTAGGTAAAAAGGATTACTAGGCAATCGTGAACTATAGAATACCTCCCGGTGAACCGAGAAGTACGGGCATGAAATCTCTTCGAATGTTGTGTTCGGTGTATCATGTTTGCAAGGCGGCAGAATCGACTTCCTATGGATAAAGGATTGCAGCCTAGAGGGTCTCCCTTTATAAACTCGACAGTACAAGGAGCACAAGTCCATACTAGCGATTTCTAGTGCCAAAGCTAACGATAATTGCTAGGTTTGAAGATGTCGAAACGCATCTCTATCCTAGACCTTCTAGATGTGATCATTAGGTTTCAAATGTGCCTTAGGTTAATTGAGTTCATTTTAAAGTTTATCTTGAATTATGTCTCGATTTTCAGGGCTTAGCGATGTGACTCGAAAAGTCCTAAATGCAACTAAATGAGATAAGATTCTTTCAAATCAATAAATTATCTACACTAGATAGGGTAGAAAACACAATCAAATGCAAACAACCAAGCAACCGAAAGAAAAATGATTTTTCACTACTTCACTTTTGAAGAAATAATCTAATGAAAAACTCATTCCAATTCCTAGTTTCCTAACAAGTACACTCCAAACAGTCCTTTCAAAAGATAAGAGAATTATTTTTCTTTTCAAGTGCAAATGCAACTCTTAGTCTTCGATAGTACTAACTAACGTAACATATCGATGCAGCAACCAGAGCTATGTACTTTTCATGAAATGATAAAATGAATTTCTCATAAAACACTTCAATGAAAGAGTTTTCGAGACAATCGATTCTCAAGCAAATGAAAACACAAAAAGAGAATCTCTTTCAAAATAATGACGTAATGACTCTACCAAAAACAAGACAAGTAATGTGATCTATGCTGGAAAAGAGACGTTTAGACAAGCAAACAAAACTTTTCAAACTTGTGTAATGGAGACCAAAGCAATAAAAAGGACCACAAATGAAATGCAAGGAGTAAATTCACCAACAACTTGACTCCCTGAGTTCACAATCAGCTGAATGGATGACAACCTAGATGGCCTAATGCCAAAAACCATCCAAGGACCCAAGAAATCAAGCAAAAATAAGGCAAGTCAACAAGCAAATAAACCAAGTGAAATGCAGCTTTCGAGTTAGGGAGAAGACAGTCTAAACGAGTTACAAGGAAAAAATCAAGAGAGCAAGACACATTGGTCGAGATCTGGGGTAAACCCTAATCTTCACCTACAGGCATCAACGCAACTGCCTAACTGACAACAAGCACCAGAAGGGGGTCGATGTGACTGTTTTTGAGCATATCGTGCTGGTTGGCACGTCTGTCAGCGAAATAAGCGCACTTAGCAAGGATGCAAAGAAAAAAAAAATTCAAAGTTTGAGACCAGACTTGCGACTGTGAATTTTAGACCCAAAGCAGTAAACAAAACAAAACATACAAAACTAAAGGGAAATGGTGAAACTAGAAAAGTTCACACAAAACCATGAAATTTCAAGCAAGCAAACAAAAGGATTAGTATCCCCAGTATGGTCACCAATTTGTGGTGAAGTAAAATTCTAAGTGTGGAAACAGACAATTCCTCAAGCCCGAGATAGGGTCTAGTCGTAAATAAAACATTCTATAGAATATTTCCTTAGGTTAGAACCAATTAAGATGACCTACCTCTTAGTATGCTCATCCCATTTAGTGATGACCTTGCTTCCTCGCTCTAGCTATCTCTAGTTTCCTTCTTCGAGCACCTGAAAGAAGTAAACAACAACAAAAAACAACTGTGATAATGGAAAAATTGTATTCAACCTACTTAACAAGTCAAGAAACATTAAGCGGTAAACATGTGAGATGACATATTATGTAGGAAATCAATCAATAGTTGCATATATATTAAATCAAGAAGAGATTACAACCATTGTCTTGACGTTGTTGTTCTCCTCTGACAAATCCGGGTTCCCACACACTTCTGTTAGCATTCCATGATGGCCTTAACAAGGGTAGTTTTAAGGTGTTTCCCTTTAGTCTTCACACTAAACCAAATTCACACTTATCCCTCACACAAAACTAGAGAGCTACAACTATGCATAACTTGTTGATTACCCCAAAATCAAAACTTCAACCAAAGCTTAATTACAACTAGCTTGTGCTTGGAAAAAAGGGAGATTTATATAGCATGGATGGAAGGGAGATGGTTCCTCTTATCATGGGAGAATGTCTTATCTATTGAGGTAGTTCCATCATAATAGGGGAAAGGAGCCCAAACTGACCTCCTTGACCCCATCATTCCCAACCATTTACCAAACTTCCGTTACGAAGCTTCTAGAGCTCGAAGCTTCAACTCCTTATTTAAAAAAATTTCCAAAAAAGGATCGGCACAACCTGAGAAAGGCTCAATCGCTCCATTTGGTTCTAAGGACAATTATAATCCCTACATTTCGGTGTGAGGAGGACATGGGTCATTAGCATCGGTCTTGTAAACTGGGAAAAACAGAAGATATTTGGGAAATGATGCAAAAGGGAATTATTCTGCTCATGAAGAGGAACATAATGGGAGTTTCTTCATGAAGGGAAAGCATGTAGGGTTTACTGTAGAGGTCCTCCAGGATCATGGAATGGGAAGTACAAGGACAGCGACAAAATTTTGTGTAACAGATATTCTCAAGGATGTTGTACCTTCTCATACAAATCCATAACCATTTGTATCTCATGAGAAGAAAGAAGTGAAGGATAAACAAATGATCATGGATTTCGTAAAGATCATTTTAATCCTCATACATCCAAGAAGAATATGACAAAGGAGATGTTCAATGCCTTGGTTAGACTCTTCTAGAGAGAGAACATAAATGGGAAGAAGACAACAAAGGAAATGTCCAATGCCTTGGTTAGTATATACTAAAGTGAGAAAATATATGTGAAGACGATATTGTGAATGAAATTTAGATGCATAGAGATGACCATATCAAATTAAGTTACCAATTACCTTATCAAGGTTAAAAAAATCATTATCAACTTGTAACAATTGAAGATAAGGTTTTCGATGTAGAGGTAGTGGACATGACACTGAATTCCTAGTTTCATGGGAACCATTTGTCAAAGGTATTTGTACTCATGAGGGACTTCCTAAATTTGAAATATTGTAGGATGCTTACATCCAAGAGAATACTTGAATGGAATCAAATTACAACAAGAAATTGGTAATGAGAACCTAGCCCTATTTTATGAAACAAATTAGGGTAGAGGTAAAGGATCTAGAAAGAAATGAAAAGAGTAAGGATCCATCCTCAATTGATGAAGGAATTAAATAAAATGAAGTGTCACATTTGTCATAAGAATGGTTATTATGCATCATAGTGTCCGTATAAGAAGAAGGGTAAAGGGAAGCAATGCTATAAGCAAGAAGTAGCCTCTCAAGAAACACAAATAAGCAACTTTGATGCCAAGTTCAAGAAGGATTTTTTGATGGTATCTTGTGTTTCTACCAACATAGTTCCTAGGAATATGTGGTATGTGGACAATAGGGAATCTCTTCAAATGACTTCATCCCAATAATTTTCTAGTTTAATGAAGTAGGAATCAAGACTATAGGTTGAGCTTTGTGACAATGCCAAATAACTAGTAGCAGTAATTAGTATTATTTCCTTCCAACTCACAATAGATAAATACTTATAGTTTGATGATGTCTTGTTTGCTCTAGGTCTCATAAATAAATTTCTTTCAGAAGGATAAGGGATTCATACATGAGTTCAAGAACTAGTAAGACCTCATCAAGTTGAATTAATCTAGCCTAGATACAACTCAAGTAATAACATTGGAGAAAGTAATATTTATAGGGTGCAAGGTGAACCTATTCAATCCCTAGATCATAATAGTGACATCTTGTGTTAGTCATGGCACAAAAGAATGGGGCACTACATTACAAGGCATTTCTTAGATTTAGGGAGATATTCATAGGTATTCCAGAGTTCAATATTGAGTAACATTGAGTGTGTAAAGGGCACACTTGGAAAGAATGCCAAAGTTGATTTCCCAAGTAGTGAGCATAGATCAAAGGAGATTCTATACCTAATTCATTTTGATGTTTGTGGATTAAATTCTCAAGATCAAACAATGGAGGTAAGTATACCTCCAAGAATTTTGAGGGTTTTTGCAAGGAAGTAGGAATCAATAGGGAGCTAATTGTTCCATACAACTCATAGTAGAATAGGGTTATGAAGTGGAATAATAAACCCATCATTGGGGATACTAAGGCCATGATTCATGACTAGGGCTTACTAATGTTTCTTTGGCTTGATTCATACAACATAATATTCTATGTCCAAAACTACCTTCCATGCAATATCATGGAGGATAAGACACCAAAAGAGGCATTCACTAGTGTGAATCCAAAGGTAATTAATTTCCACATATTTTCATGTCTAATGTATATTCATGTATAAGTAGAAAAAAATACCCTCTAGTAGGAAGGGTTTATTTGTAGGTTACAATGAGACATAAAAGCCCTATAAGGTCTATATTATAAAGCAACGGAAGAAACTAGTGAGAAGGGAATGTAAATTTTAAGGACGTGTTCGCATCTAGGAAATCCCATGAGTAAATTCTAGTGATAAAGGATGAAGGGAAAGAAACTCCAAATGCTAATAAAGTGTCACTAGTGACTTCCAAACTAGTACAACTTTCTTTAGGTGAATAGGAGGAGATAGTAGCCCCTTCTGCTTCTTTTAAGAGACCGTGATGGTTCAATCAAACATTAAGGGATGCTCAAACTTTTGAATAAGTTTCCAAACTACATGACACTGAGGAGAAAGATCATAGAATTTAAGCCTTCCATCTTTGAGGAGATAGAATATCAATAGGTATGGTGGGATTCCATGTTCGAGGAGCACACCTCCACCATGAATAACAATATTGGGACATAGCACCAAAACCATAGGTGAAGTCGATAGTGAGTTCCAAGTGGCTCTACAAGATAAAGAATATAGCAGATACTAACATTAAGAAGTCCAAAGCAAGGTTTGTGGTGATAGGGTTCTCCTAAAAAGAGGCATGGACTGTGAGGTAGAGTTTGCTCCATGCACCAAATGTACTTCCATTAAATTATGTATGTCCGTAGTTTCATTTATGGGAAGGAGGATACATTATATGGACATGAAGATAGCTTTCCTTCATGGGATCATTGAGGAAGAAGTGTGCCTAGACAAACCTTAGGGATTTGACATAAATGGAAAAGAGTCCCATGTTTGCAAGATTAAAAATAATTTGAAGAACTCAAATAGGCACTAATAACATGGTATTCCAAGATAGGATAAGAGTATGGATTCACTAGAATAAAAGCATATCCTAACTTATATTATATATTTTTTGGATTTGATCTACTTTATTTGGTGTTGTTCATAGAATAATTGTTTCTTATGGATGCAAAGAAGTGCATGTTAATGTGAAAAGTAGACATGGTATCCGAGTTTGAAACGAAAGACATTGAATTGATGTTAATACCTCTAAGATTTGGAGTTTTGGTAGAGACCATAGGACCATGAACATCTTGATCTAGTTCATGGTGGAGTAAAGGTAGGAATATTAGTAGTAGTAAAATATGTGTTTAGATACTTAAAGGACACAATGGAATATGGTATGAGATAATTTGGAGATGGTGAAGTGAAGTGGTAGGGGTATTCAAACTCATATTGGGAAGATATTGCAATAGACAAGAAGAGCACCTCAAGGTGATTCTTCAGCTAGGGCTCAATAATGATATCCTAGTTCAGTAAGAAGTAGCCTTTCATGGTAGTTAGCTTAGAAAATTCACAATACAAGGCAATCAAGATTGTTAGTTTTAATATCATCTAGTTTCACAAGTTACTTGTAATATTTTTTGATCAAGAGTTGGACCCCACAGTAATTCACTATGATAATTAGATTTGTATCAAAATCTTTGAGAATACAGTGTTTCATGATAGGTCCAAGCACATAGAAATAGGATATCACTTCATATGGGACAAGATTCATAAGGGAGAAATGGAGCTCGAATATATTCTCACATATCAATAGGTGGCTGGTATTCTAACCAAGGCATTAGTAAAAGGGAAGCTTGAAGCATTTAGAGACATATTTGGATTGGTGAAAAATCCTTCCTTGCTAAGGAGTGTTGAGAAATATAACTCGAGCAAGAAATTGTTACACAAGGTTTAAACTAAATCCACAAGAAGTGGTTCAAGGAATTTTATTAATGACCACTTAGCAAAAGTGGGAAATAATTCTATCTTGTGATTTCACTTTAGAAATAAAAGAAAAGTGGAAATGTAATTTTTTGAAGTCAATTAGTCTTAGGAATAGGAATGAAATTTTCTAGAACCTCTAGAATATTAGTGACTTATATTAGGATTTAATCTTAACCATATACCTCACGATTGAGATAGGTGGCATCTAGGATTAAGGAGATTGGTTTTTAGAATTTAAGAGACTATCTATTTTCTCTCAAAACATAAATAACACAAGATGGGAGAGTTCAAACACATACTAGAAGGGAGAAAAGGAGATAGAAGAAGGAATACTACATCAAGAAGAAAAAGAGAAAATATATTCAAGAGACTAGAAAGTACAATAGATCATATAGTCGATACCATTATTACAATTTGATTTTATTTATGCAAAAGGCATATATCTTCATATCTAATTATATACCTATAGATCTGTCCATACAAAGTATTGCTTAAGCATGCTTCAATATTGAGAAGGGAGAAAGAGCAATTTGTTATCCATAAAAGGTAGAAATAAAACAAGTTGAACTAATGTAGTTGTACATGCATCTACACAATTTGTACACTTCTAGTTTAGGTGATTCTATTGACTCTACACTTGTTCAAGGTTCAAAGTAGAATATAGAGGTTGCCCTGTAAAATTTGATCAAAGGAATGAAAATATGATTAGAAAGAAAAATCCTTATGTATGTGTTTTATTTATTTCATTGTTCATTTTTAAGTTGTTGGTCTGATTGATGCAATGTTCAAAAAATTATTTTTCTTATTTTAAATAAATTCCATTTGAGTTACTCAGCGTGAGGACTTTAATACAATGATCACCTATTATTGAAAAAATTACATATTGAACCTATCCATTAGCATATATAGTTATTCAAGAAATATTATTTCCATAAAGTATCCCACAACAAAGTACATGGATATGCTTTCACTTAGCCTCGTAGCCACAAGAAGTGCATTATATAGTCCTCACTTCATGTTACTAGGTTTGTTGGTACAACATAAGATACAACCTATAATAAATTTAGCTACCTATTATTTTTATTTTTACTTTATTTTATTTAT
>APFE030673271.1:149106-183840 GCA_000404065.3 Pinus taeda | reverse complement strand
AATTATACAATTTCTTTCTTTCATACAAATAATTCCTCATTTGGAAAAGTAATCTATCTTAGACATAATCGTTAACATTTTTTCTTTGTAACTGCTACTAGGTTTATTAGTACAACATAAAATACAACCTATAATAAATATAGCTACATGTTTTTTCATATTGGACCAATAAAAAATTTCTCAACAACTAAATGAGAAACAACCTTAAAGGTGTCCACCCCCCTTATCAATTGTACTATTTATTTCTTCCATTCATAGAATTTATTCATTTGGGGAAGTAATATATCTTGGAGATAATAGTCAACATTTTTTTTCTTTGTAACCACTAATACACCCCCTTAAAATCATCATCTTCTACATACTCCTCTCTATATGTTTCATGGTTGAATGGCTTCATGTGCATAATGGCTCACATAGCTATAAGTTTTGGTGTTGGTAGAGTTGGTGGACTTGTTGGTTATGACCTTCCTATATTTTAATAACTAGATGAAATTGTTGCATAAATCCCACCCATTTATAGGGTTTATCATGTTGTATCTTAATATAAACTTCCAATTACTGTAAAGTTTGGTGATTAGTGTAGATTATGGCCTCTCTTTTTTCCATGTAACATATCTCAAGAAAACCTCCTCAACACTTCCCCTCATTTTAATAATTGTACCCAAGATAAACCTTAAATTCTCAATAGCATGAGGCCAAGTCAACTACTAATGAGTACATCATATATATGTCAACAAAAATAGCATAATAAGAAACAATATGTCACAAAGTGGGTTTTGAATGCTTGTAGGGAGGGTAACAACTCTTCCTCACAACCACTCAAGATACATCCAATTCACATGGGTGAGATTCTCCTTACCTAATAGATTGTGTTTCTATTTCTTCATTGCATGAATCAAGTCATAATTCCCATTTTCATATGTAAGTTAGTTCAATATTGATCCATCATAGCATAGTTATCTCCCCCATTGCATTAATATTCCTCCCACAATACACCCACTAGCATCAATTTCTATTTCAAAAAAACTCTATAAATTAAATAGTGTTAGAACTAGGGCATGAATGGTATTTTTTTTCTCTAAATAATATGTTGATTCTTACCCCATCAGAAACTCTTTCCATTAACTAGTATAACATGATGTGGTGTTGCTAGAGAGAAAAATAGCATTATGAGCTTTCTTGAATATTAGATAACTACAACAAAACTCATAATTTTTGTGGCATTAATAGGAGTGTAACATTTAAAGATGGCCTATATATTTGTAATATCAATCTTCAACTCAACTTCATCAAAAAAATTGTGGATTTGTCACTCCATAGAAGATTAAGAGACACCAACAAGTAAAGCCATTTGAGCTTCTGAAAGAGATGTTGAAATGTCTTACACTTGCTGAGAACTTTGAGGAAATACCTTTTGGACTTGAATTTGAGGAAGCATGCTTAGTAAGATGCCCTAAATACTGATTCCATAACGAACATCCACAATGAGAGAAAGAGGAAGAAGTTCCAAACAGACATAATTTATTACCAAGTAACAACTCAGAACATCAAGCTGGTGAGAGACGATGTTGCACATATGTAAACATGAGGTCTCAAATACAACATGCACGCAACACCACATGTACATAACACTACATATCCAACATGTACATAGCATCATATGTAGACAACACTGCATATCCAACATGCACAGAGCACCATATGCACACACGCCACATATACAACATGCACATAATACAGTATGTATGCAATATTCACAAAACACTATTTGTATCATCATGTACATAAAATTTCATAAACAACATGTACACAAAATATATATACTCTTCACCGCATGTGCACACATCATAGATGCAACATGTACAACATATAAAACATATGCACAACAATAGTACTGCACATCCCAAAACCACACTGTCTCTACCAAGAAACCTTGCTTCCTGTGTCTTATCCATGCTTGTCCTAGCATGTCGTAGACCAAACTAATTTCATTTAGCTGATGTATCCCTCGAGTTACATGTGCAGAGAATAGACATAATATAATCACATAATATCAACTCATAACCACATGATATTGATGTCATAAATTTACCAGGCTACTCCTCCCAATTGATTCCACGTAAGACCTGAAACCTCTTCATGTCATTCAGCTGCGTAAGCAATCATTCCTCCACAAGAATAATTCCTAACGACCCTGTTAGACAGTGACATACATACATACAATACATACATACATATCTATACATATAACTATTAGCATTGAACAATCATGATCCATGATGATGCCGTCAGACATGACATATGTACATACATACATGTATACATATATAAACATCAACACAATCATGATCACAACATAATTACAAGATAACATAAGATCTAGGTTAAGAGAACTTCCTTATTTGTGCATAGCATGCACAACATTGAGAACCACAATTCCCAACATAGCCAAGGCACCCTACACCTCATATCCATTTACCTTAACCTTTTATGGCTACCCTTCTCATGTATGTAATGTCACCATCCATTTACCACAATGGACCCAACCAGTCCAACTGACTGTCATAGTCTTACCTTCCATTTTGCTTACTTGAGTTTCATTCGTGTCTTACATTACCTGTCAGGTACCACATAGCTCTCCTCGAGCTCCATCAACTTTCCTCTATCCTAACCAATTCCAAAGACTTGAAACATAAAAGGCAAGACAAGAAACAAACAAGAAGAAAACCATGAAACCAATAACAATACGACACCATAAACCAAGTGGAATAGCTATGCACCAGACACACGCAAAATCACAAATCAAGCGCAATAATCGCAAAATACCAAAAGCATAAGACTAACAACGGACACCATGACTCAATTCCCGTGGTTCCCAAGGAAATCTCAACCTGAGCCTTCTTCAAGATTTCATGGCAACCTCTCTTGCCATGCAACTCCCTACCTCATACTACAATAAACACATAACTATTAGTGCATAAATAAACATAACAATACACTCGTTACCTTATCTTGTTGTGCCAAGCGCACTACCTTGCAACTGAATACATCCACACCATCTTTTAAGGGACTTTAATCCCCTTTAGAGATCCACCTATAATTAGAGATTAGCTAATATATATGTCAAGTACATGTTCATGAATCTAGCACATATCCACATAATGTCAGATAATATTAAGGTCAAGAAGACTTAATGTATGCAAAGAATTCATTCATTTGGAATTAGGGTTTCCCAATCATAGCTAAGGAATTATTTCCCAATTCCTTTATTTTACCTTTTTACCTTGTTACAATTGAGGCTTACTATGTACTCTCACATCACCCAACTGTTAGTCATGTAAACACATCAACTATCACCTTGTCACGCTAATACCAAACATGTTTCCTGCAACTACCCACACATGTCAACCACATGTTCCAAATATCAAAACAATCATATCTATCAATTTTAAATAAACTTTTACAAAAAATCATGTCATAACCCATAGTCAACTCATACTAATTAGACATAATGCTAAAATTGTTAACTACATTCAAATACATATCAACTGTCTCAACACATGTGTTAGTACAATCATCTTAAAACAAGATCATTGGAACACATACTCATATAATGAAATTAATCAAACATTCAAACAATTGAAAACATGCCATGTTAAATAAATTAAATAGACGACATAATCAAACAATCAAGCACCAAATATATGACATAAGGAAAATCGTATCTTACAATATCTCAGGGGAGACTATCTTGTCTGCACAATTAAGCTAGTTAGCATGATATAACTTCTCAACACATCAACATAACATAAATAAGATCATGATATCCATAACAATTACTAACTAACATGTTCACATTATAAGCTTATACACATTTTTCGTTCATGTGTAGTAGTCACATATGTATGAACAATCTAGACTAGTACACCACCATGTCACAATAAGTCGACTAATACCTAAATATCGTAACCATAACCATATGCACAGGCCAATCCAGGTTAACACGATACATATAACATCAAGATATTAATGTAATAACCATAATCATCAAGTTACTATCATATAGAAACAACAAGTTAACTTATAACATACTCATCAAAAAATATAACCTAATCATCAAGCTAACTATCATAAAACATCAACAACAATTGAACCTAATGTTACTATCATTCTTGACTATCCAACACATGTTCTTATGAATATACTAATCAACTATCATCTATCATGTATGTAACCATAACATCAAAAGACATGTACACAAACTTAATATATATAACCCTAATTCATATAAAAATCCTTAACTTACTTACCTGCATGCCCAACATGCAAATATGTATGACAATCTGCTTTCATCCCAAAGTATAATGTTGTAGGTTTTAACCCCGTATAGAAATTGCCTGCATACAAATTCTAAGAGTAGAAAATAAACAATGCGAGAGCGTAACACATAAAATTCCTCAGCACCTTTATCTTCTTCTCTGTCTGGTTTTCCACCAGAGCCTTAAATTCTTTAAACCTTTCAAAGACTTCAAATCTCTTCTTCAGGAAATATATCCATGTATTCCTTGAGAATTCATCTATAAATTATACATAGTACACAAACTTACCTAGTGATGGAACTTTGACAAGTCCAAACACATCACTGTGCACAAGCTCTAATATCTGTTTCACCCTCTTACCACCAAAGGGAAACTCACCCGATTCTGCTTCCCATATACACAATTTTCATAGAAATCAAAATCTAGAGAGCTATTAATCATACCTTCTACCATACCTTTACCATGAAGTATTCGAAGGCCCTTCTCTCCAATATGTCCAAGCCTTTGATGCCATAGCATGGTATTTTCTCTAGAGATCACTAGATTTTTTGCTCCACTTTCAGGAACCACAAAACTGTTGCACCCATCAACAACAACGCTACCTTGCAGCTTGTACAGAGTTCCAATCCGAACTCCCCGCATCAATACCAGTGCTTCCCGAACCATCTTGCAAGTATCTTTTTCGAACACAGTTTTTACACCTGCATCATCCATCTTGCTTATAGAAATCAGATTTCTGGCTAATGTGGGAATATGCAGAACACCTGAAAGTGTTCTAATCCTTCCACCTTGCACTTCAAATTGACTTGTCTGCAACCAATGATTCTAGCCTTGCCGTCAACTCCCAAGAAGACATCATCACCATCATATTTCTCATACACGTAAAACCACTCTCTATGGGGAGTGAAGTTAAAGGATGCACCTGAGTCAATCAACCATGCCTCTTAATCTACATGTGTACTTGAAGAATCCAAGTACACATCTCCACCTTCATTTGAGGTCGTTTTCACCTTTGCAAAATGAGCATCATCAGATCCCTTTCCTTTGTCAGGAGCTTTAAATTTACAATCCCTTTTGTAGTGCCCTTCCTTTCCACATTTCCAACACACCTTTATAGGTTTTCTTGGAGATTTAGATTTCCCTCTAGATTTAGATCTCCTACTCGATCATTTATTTTTGTTTCTGTCCTGGGACCATCCTCGTACAGATAAGGCATCACCATTCTGAATCTCCATGTTTTTCTGTCTCATCTCCTCCATTAGCAAGGATGAGACTATCTCATCAAACTGTAAGGCAGTTGAATTTCTACCTATTGCAATAACCAGACTATCCCACGAATCTAGTAGAGAATACAACAAGATGATGCACTTATCTTCATCCAAAATTTTAATATCAACAGATAATAACCAATTCTCCATATTTCATCTTTAGGTTATACAACTTTTTTCGTAGCAACAATTTATTCACCAAAGACTTAGATTGGTACAAAGTCCCTATCTTGTCCCACAAAGCCTTCTCCGTAGCTTCCCTTAATACATTAAACAATACTGAATTTGAGACACACAATCATGCTGTGCTCTTTGCCTTCCAATCCAAATTCTTCCATTCTTCATCGAACACTCATTTTGGTTTAGTAGCTAGATATACCATGATCCACTGACCTTTATTGACAACCAGATCCTCCATTTTGAGTTTCCACAACTCAAAACTCTGACCATTAAATTTCTCAATGTTTATCTTTCCACTGCTCGCCATCTTCTTTCACCGCTAGAATCGATCCCACAGATCTTCCACTGAACAGGGTCTACCA
Source organism: Pinus taeda (assembly GCA_000404065.3). NCBI lineage: Eukaryota > Viridiplantae > Streptophyta > Pinopsida > Pinales > Pinaceae > Pinus > Pinus taeda. The sequence continues at coordinate 177,711 of APFE030673271.1, read as the reverse complement.
CAGGCCCGAGCGAAACCCCTCAGCAACAAAAGCATCCCATTGAAGCCAAAACAACTTTGATACCAAAAGTAGGTTTTAACCCTCTACATAAATTATTTGCATACGAATTCTAAGAACAGAAAATAAACAATGCGAGAGCATAACACATAAAACACATATACACAGAGATTTTCCCCTACATCCAACAATTGGGACTACCAGGTTGATTTTGCATTATGTTTCTTTCAATATTACAATACATATATATACATGCCAAAGCATCCAATACTATGGACCGACAACCATCGCGCCCAAAACCATGTGTGAAAATCATGCACAAAATTATAGGTAGGTCAACCCAAACTAATATAGGCTCCAAAAAAAATTCCCTGGGGCGTTGCCCTGGACGCCATAGATGGGGGCTACATGCCCCCCTCAAACCCTCTATTTACCCCACGTTGCACAATCAACGCAACGAATGGGGGTTTTCACCCCCCATCTAACCTACTAGTTGACTAGGGGAGCTAGTCGTGGAAAGAATATAACACAACCCAACAAATGTTGCAACCTCATTATGATCATTTGCATCTCAAGCTCTATTTCAGCCAACACATTACCACCCTAACATGCTAATAGCATCATGATAACCTAAATTTCATACAATGAATTCACAAGGCATGTTTGACCTACATTTCATGCATAATTATAACCAAGATCATGCATGCATAAAAACTGCATATAGACATATAACACAAGAATACAAAACCATATACACATCATTCTAGCTAGAGTCTAGTCATTAATGCATTACCATATCAATTACACAAACCATGACCTCATGCATGACAACAACAACCAAATCACTTGCACTTGATAACATGTGACATTTATGTGTATAACAATGCATAATCAACCATGCGCACATAAAGGCATACTCCATGACAACATCTTCAACCTTCACATTGAAACATCACTACAACCATGATCAACACCATGGAAATGAAACAAGCACATGATAAACATGCATAAGGGACACATATGCAACCAACATGAAAGCATGATCAACACGCAACCCAAGGAGAGTGCAACCATGCTCTGATACTAATCTATAACAGCTTCCTCCCACATCTACCAAAATAACCAGCCAACCAGGGTAAACATGCAACAAGATGCTACTATGATTGGATTTTGCCTCGTATGTGACCTTAAGGAAGTGGAATTGACGAAAACATAACACACAGACATTCAACATTAGCTTCAGGACCCTTAGGAACCAATCCAACACTTCAGATAACTTTCCCTTGGGTCCTACTAAAGTTTTGACTACCTTAAGCCTCAGTCGCTCTCATGTTATAGGCATGACAACATCTAGAAACCCAAAGTTTCTCTCACAGGATTTTATGCCAACATCCAGAGACTCATTTTCTAGTTTTGTGCTAACATCCTAGGGATTTGAGCCACTTTTTCAGGCCCAGATCCCAGGTCACTTCCCAGAATGAATGATAACTTAGGAGAAATAAAGAACAAGGAAAAAATGATGCAAAATCAATAGTTAAACAAGACCTTAATCAAACCCCTACTAGCCATGACCTGCATTTTGTCAAACATATCGCAAACATGTAATCTACAAGTGTAACCAACATAATTAAACATAGGGATCTTGTACTTATCTGAGAATCACTACGACCCATTCTTCCCTCATGTTATTTGTTGCATTATCATCTATTATATCATATATACATTATCCATTCATTTACAAGTAAAAAATGTTGAGATCCATACATAGTTGTTGTCATAAAACGTACATAAAACCAGCATAGTAACAACAGAAATACCATAAATATATCAGCCATAAGATCCACATATAAATTAGTACATTTACATATGAAACCAAGGGAATGAATTCTTCATTAATGAAAGAAATAAACCAACCGAAGATGGGACTACCACATTGCACCTAGCCATAGATTGGCTGAGTCAAGTCTCTCTTCAACCAATCACCACCATGAAATATTCCAAGCATGAATGTGGGACTCATATGACACACCAAAAGAACCAAACAAGCATGGATACCATCGTAGTTCTCCACCTACACTGTGAGTAAATTGAGTGCCTCCTAGTCTCTCAAGCTTTATTGTAATCCATAGTCTAATCTAGGGATCACTAGGCCCACACCGAGACACACTCTCTGGACTTTACTATACATCCCATCCTAGGGCTACTAGGCCCAATGGAGAAAAATCCACCTCTTGGCTTTACCATATATCCTGCCATTCACCAACAAGGATTCCTAGGCCCATCAAGGCACACAATCTTGGTGTTACTGCAACCCACAGTCTGACTCAGGGGTTACTAGGCCACTAGCTTTACCGTGATCCACATTCTGGTTCAAGGACCAATAGGCCATGTGTTTTTCATTTCTAACATCCACCCCACTCAACTTTGAATCCATCTAGCCATCCCATATCAACCGAATATGAGAACCCATCTCATCAAAACTATCAAGAAATGGCAAGGCTAGGATGAAAAACATTGTCACATATGGAAAAACCCATGCCATGATAGAAAAGAACCACATGAAATACCATGCATGCCAAATTTAACAAGAAAAATACACATGCAAATCAATACCTGCCATGGATCTTGTTGTAGTTGTTTGATCCTACCTTTCCCTGCTTGATCTTTGCTTCTTCTTGCCATCTTTGTCTTTCTTGCTCCAACGCTAAAGTGCTCCAAGAAAACTTTAAGTGTCCAAGAGTGAGAGTGAGAGAGAGAGAGAGAGAGAGAATAATGAGAGAGCTCCAAAACTGAACTGATCAAGCTTGCCCACTAATCCTTAGAAGCCTTTTTATCGATGAGGCCTCTATTTTCTTCATTTTCCATTATTTTCCTTCAATTTCTTTCTCACATGCAACATGTGACCTTTCACCTTCCTTTTCTCTTAATTTCCTTTATTTTCATAAATAAAATGCCAATAAATGCCTCATGCCTTTTCAAATCCTTAGTCATTTCCTTTGCCAATTTCCTTAGCCATAAACAACCAAATAAACACCCGCTAGGATGTATTGATCAACATTCAGCTTGGGATAAGTGTACCATCAACCGTGGTTATTATTTTTAACTTTTATTACATGGAATTTTCAACAGGGTTGTTATAGAACCCTCCCCCTTGGGGGATACCATCCTCGGTGTTTAATCACACATATACCTCAACAAACCACTGGAAAGAATACATACTACTCATGGAGCTTTATAACATATCTTGATGCAATATTTACAATGATCACCCTACTGAAAAGCAAACCAACATGACAACATAACAACCATACATCATTCTAGAGATTTATAGCATAGCTCATTACAATATTTACAATAACCACATATACAAATATTCACACTTGCTAAACCAACAAATAAAGGATACGATGCCCGTATCAATCAACAAGGGAATCCAAAGGCTCACATTTCCACCCTCAAAGTAATACCAGGATTCACCTCCTTCCCAGGAAGTTTAGAATGCACTGTCACATTCAAAGCTGCATCCAATGTCCAGTGCTACAATCATGTGCCACTTGTCCACTCAACGAGCAGTTACTAGCTCATTGTTCCAGAGTGCACCCCCAAAAATATTCACATTTGCTAAACCAACAAATAAAGGATACGATGCTCGTATCAATCAACAAGGGAATCCAAAGGCTCACATTTCCACCCTCAAATTAATACCAGGATTCACCTCCTTCCTAGGAAGTTCAGAATCCACTGCCACATTCAAAGCTGCATCCAATGTCCAGTGCTACAATCCCGCGCCACTTGTCCACTCAACGAGCATTTACTAGCTCATTGTTCCAGAGTGCACCCCTAATGTGCATCTCATTCCATCTGGCAATGCTAATGACCAAAACAAATATATCACTGACCTTTGCTTCTCTTCTACACAGTCCCTCGGGAAATCCAGTCAACCCTTCCGTGCAATCACTTGCCTTCCAAGTTCCACTGGCACCCCCATTTCAGGAAGTCCACCCCTTGGCAAGGCTTCCTCGCATTGAAAGATACAAAAACCAAGGCATATCCCCGCCTTAAAACCATAATACCAATCATAGCATGCTCATGGAAATCAATGGACACTATTGGGTATTAATGTACCATAATGGCCCTGCTCCTGAAGTGCTTTACCAACATATTGTTGCATGTTCCAATTTCTTTCATTGCTACTGATAATTCTTGTAGTCAATTTCCGCCACTCTACCGAGCATGCTCATGCATTCCTATTCCAAGCACATAATTTCCATTAGATTCAAAATAGAATGAAATAACTTCAAATCATACCTCATTGGTGGCTCATCAATAAGGTACACTTGCAACCTTGTTTACTTCCTGTCACAACAAGTCAAACTAACATCTTTGATCAAATCATCATGTATAAACATATCACATCATGTTAGCTCAAAACAAAACCATCATAAATCACATGTAACCATCATAAAACATAATCATAAATCACATGTAATCATCATAGACCAGAATCATAAATCACATGTATAGTAAAAATAATAAAATATTGGTACTTATCCTTTAATAATCCTTGGCTTCCACCTTTTTCCTTATTCCATACGCACTCCATATCGGTTACCACACCTGACGAACACCCAGTGCCTTCTCCTCAACCATGTGCACATACACATAGTGTGCATCACACCCATAGCACCATACATGACATACAACACCATGCAATACATGCATTTATACGCAGTGTACAAAAAAACACAATACATACTCCTATGTCCAGTGTATGACACAACACAACACATATATGTACATAATGTACATCACAAGGCATACATATACACACAACGTGTGACACTTCAAAATGCATACACATACACCTAATATACAACACAACTCATGCGTCTATACCTGATGTAAAATTTCACACAATACATGTACCTACACCTAGCATATAAAGCAACAAAATACATGAACTACACAAAGTACAACACAAGGAATACACATGTCACAATACCACGACTACATAAGGCATAGACATAGTACCGCATGTCTGCAATAGATCATGTATGACATGCACATAATACCACATGTACACCAGTACCATATGCACAACATTTACACAGTATCACATGTACACTGCACCACCTGCACAACGTGTGCATAACATCACATGTACATGGCACCACTTGCACAATGTGTAGATAATGCCACATGTACACTATACCACCTATACAATGTGTACAGAATACCACATGTACACAGTACCACATGCATGACATGTACACAACACTACTTGTGCATAGTGCCACATACACAAAATGTACATAGCACTACCTGCACACAGTGCCACTTATACAACATGTATACAAAACTACATGCACATAACACCACTTGTACAATCATGCTCACAACACAATATGTACATAGCACCATATGTACAATATGCACGCAGCACCACATGTACATAGCACTACATATCCAACATGTAAATAGTATCATCTATACACAACACTGCATATCCAACATGCATAGAGCACCATATGCACATATGTTACATATACATCATGCACACAATATAATGTGTATACAACCCCACATATGCAATATTTGCACAACACTATCGGTACCATCATGTACATAACATTGCATAAACAACATGTACACACTATATATATAGACAACAACGCATGTGCACACATCATAGATGAAACATGTACAACATATACAACATATGCACAACAGTAGTACCACACATCCCAAAACCACATTGTCTCTACCAAGCAACCTTGTTTCCAACATCTTATCCATGCTTGTCCTAGCATGCCGCAGACCATACTGCTTTCATTTCGCTGATGTATCCCTCGATTTACCTGTCCATAGAACAAAAATAATATAATCACAAAATATCAACTCATAACCACATGATACTGACCTCATAAATATGTCGGCCTACTCCTCCCAATTGATTCCTCATAAGACCCGAAACCTCTTCACGTCATTCACCTACGTACATACATACATACACATGTATACATATAAATATTATAATTGAACAAACATGATCTATGATGATGCCATCAGACACGACATACGTACATACGTACATACATACATGGATACATATATAAACATCAACACAATCATGATCACAACATAATTACCAGATAACATAAGGTCTAGGTTAAGAGAACTTCTGTATTTGTGCATAGCATTAACAACATTAAGAAACCACAGTTCCCAACTTATCCAAGGCATTCTACACCTCATATCCATTTACCTTACCTTTTCTGGTTACCCTTCTCATGTCTTTACTGCCATTGTCCATTTACCACAATGGACCTAACCAGTCCAACCGACTTTCATAGTCTTACCTTCCGATGTGCATACTTGAGCTTCATCATGTCTTACATTACTTGTCGGGTACCACATAGCTCTCCCTGAGCTCCATCAACTTTCCTCTTTCCCAACCAATTCCGAAGACTCAAAACATAAAAGGCAAGGCAAGACAAGAAACAAACAAGAAGAAAACCATGAAACCAATAACAATACGACACCACAACCCAAGTGGCATAGCTATGCACCAGACACACGCAAAATTGAAAATCAAGCACAACAATCACAAAAGACCAAAAGCATAAGACTAACAACAAACACCATGACTCAACTCCCATGGTTCCCAAGGAAAGCTCAACCTGATCATTCTTCAAGATTTCATAGCAACCTCTCTTGCCATGCAATGCCATGCATCATACTACCGTCAGCACATAACTGTTAGCGCATAAAGAAGCATAACAATGCACCAATTACCTTATCTTGTTGTGCCAAGTGCATTTCCTTGCAATCGAACACATCCATGCCATCTCTCAAGGGAATCCAATCCCCTTTATAGATACATCAATAATTAAAGACTAGCTAATATATCTGTCAATTACATGTTCATGTATCTAACACATATCCACATAATGTCAGATGATATTAAGGTCAAGAAGACTTCCTATATGCAAAGAACTCATTCGTTTGGAATTAGGGTTTCCTAAACATAGCCAAGGAATTCTTTCCCAAATCCTTTTTTTACCTTGTTACAATTGAGGCTTACTATGTATTGTAACATCACCCACCTGTTAATTATGTAAACACATCAACTATCACCTTGTCACACTAATACCAAGAATGTTACCTGCAACTGCTCACACATGTTCCAAATATCAAGACACTCATATCTATCAATTTGAAAACAACTTTTACAAACAACCATGTCATAACCCATAGTAAACTCATAGTCATTAAACATAGTGCTACAAATGTCAACTACATTCAAGTACATATCAACTTTTTCAACACATATGTGTTAGTACAATCATCTTAAAACAAGATCATTGGAATGCATACTCATATTATGAAATTCATTAAACATTCAACCAACTTGCAAACATATCGTGTTAAATAAATTAACTAGATAACATAATCAAACGGTCAAGCACCAAATATACAACATAAGCAATCTCGTACCTTACCAGGGAGGCTATCTTGTCTCCACAATCAATCTAGTTAGCACGATATAACTTCTCAACACATCAGCTTAAACATAAGTAATATCATGATATCCATAATAATCACTAACTAACATATTCACATCATAAGCTTATAAATATTTGTCATTCATGCATAGCAGTCACATATGTAGGATCAATCTAGACTAGCACAACACGATGTCACAATAAGTCGACTCATACCTAAATATCGTAATCATAACCATCTACATAGGCCAATCCAGGTTAACACAATACATATAACTTCAATATATTAATGTAATAGCCCTAATCATCAAGTTACTATCATATAGAAACAACAATTTAACCTATAACATACTCATCAACGAATATAACCTAATCATCAAGCTAACTATCATAAAACATCAATAGCAATGCATACAATCACATGTTACTATCATTCTTGACTATCCAACACATATTCGTATCAGTATACTGATCAACTATCATCTATCATGTATGTAACCATAACATCAAAAGACAAGTACATAAACCTAATGTTTATAACCCTAATGCATATAACAATCCTTAACTTACTTACCTGCATGCCCAACATGTAAACCTATATGACGATATGCTCTTATCCCAAAGTCTAATGCTGCAACCTCATTATGATGATCTACATATCCTGCTCTATCTCAGCCAACACATCTACATCCTAACATGCCAATAGGATCATGATAACCTAAATTGCATACAATGACTTCACAATGCATGTTTGACCTACATTTCATGCATAACTATAACCAATACCATGCATGCATAAAAATTGCATATAAACATATAACACATGAGTACAAAACCATATACACATCATTCTAGTTAGATTCTGGCCATCAATGCATGACCATATCAACTACACAAACCATGACCTCATGCATGGTAATAATATCCACATCATGTTCACTTGATAACATGTGAACACTAACGTGTATAACAATGCATAATCAACCATGCACACATAAAGACATACTCCACGACAACTTCGTCAACCTTCACATGGTGACATCATTATAACCATAAAAACACCATGCAAATGCAACAATCACATGGACTACATGCATAAGGGAGACATGAATCAACATGAAAGCATGATCAACACACATCCCAAGGAGTGCACAACCACGCTCTAATACCAATCTGTAACACCCTCCTCCCACATCTACCCAAGTAACCAGCCAACCGAGGTAAACTTGTGACGAGAGGATACTATGATTGGATTTGACCTCCTATGTGACCTTAAGGAAGTGGAGTCAATAGAAACATAACACACAAACATTCAACATGAGCTTTAGGACCCTCATGAACCAATCCAACACTTCAGACAACTTTCCCTTGGGTCTTACTAGATTTTTGACCATCTTAAGCCTTAGTCGAGCTCATGCTATAGGCATGACAACATCTAGAAACTCGGAGTCGCTCTCACAAGCTTGGCTACCAGTGTACAGAGATTCATTTTTTTCAATTTTGTGCCAACGTCCCTGGGATTTGAGCCACTTTTTTAGGCCCAGGGCCTAGGTCACTATCCATAATGGAATAATAACTTAGGAGCAGTAAAAGAACAGGGAAAAAATGATGCAAAAGCAATAAGTTAAATAAGACCTTAATCAGACCCCTTCAAGCCATGACCGTAATTTCTTCAAAACATATCACAAACATGTAATCTGCAGGTGTAACCAACTTAATTAAACATAGGGGTCTTGTACTTATCTGCGAATCGCTAAGAATCATTGTTCCCTCATATCATTTTGTGCATTATCATCTATTAGGTCATAGATACATTATCCATTCATTTACAAGTAAAAACACGTTGGGATCCATACATAACTGTTGTCATAAAACATACATATAACCAACATAGTAACAACAAAAATACCATAAATATATCAGCCATGAGATCCACATATAAATCAGTACATTTACACATAAAACCAAGGGAATGAATTCTTCATTAATGAAAGAAATAAACCAACCGGAGATGGGACCACCACATTCTGCTCGACCATAGATTGGTTGAGCCAAGTCTCTCTTCAGTCAGTCACCCCTGTGCCATATTCCAAGCATGAATTTGGGACTCATAGACACACCAAAAGAACTAAACAAGCATGGATGTTGTTAGTGTCAGTCTTTGGAGCCTTCCTCCAGTGATCAAACATGCTCTTACAAAGTGATTTTAAGGTTTCAAGGTCAAATTTTGTCATTTCAGTGAGTCTTCAAACAAAATTTGGTCACTAAGGTCTAGGGTTTGCTTTTACTCCTTTCAAAGTTGTCTAAATGTTGGTCCATGTCACCATTCAGCTGAGTGTACCATCATTCAAAGGATTTTTATCATCATGCCAGGTTCCAATGGATCATTCTACACCTTGTTCATGCTTCAGTTGTGCCTAGGTAAAGTTCATTTCCCTCTCCTAGGGTTTTGAAGGTAATTTCTCTTAGATGGTCAAAACATCAGAAAAACTTGTATGCTGATGTTCATACACCTTCCCATATCCTTAATGTACCTTATTAAACACTTCCCATCACTGAAATCCCCCAAATTCCTCATTTTCGTACAAACCCTAGTTTCTTGTTACAACTTGACAATTTTCTAGGCTAGACCTGTGTTTTGCCCTTTTGGACCCCTTCCCCTCACTCAATATTTGAAATTCCACTTTCCCCTACTTTCTAACATCCATCCCTACATCTGAAAATTTTCTCAAGAATTTAGAAGCCCCTTATCCTCTTCATTTCGCTTCATTTTGACAAATCCCCTGTTCCACACATTGGGATAGGTTTTACTCCAATGATGTTTCTGAGCAAGAAAAGATGAATTTGGGAAATTGAGAGAGGTTTTTGTCCAAAATACAACAAAGAATAAAAACCTCTTTCAAGTTTTACACAGGTGTCATTTTTTTAGAGAAATGTAAAAAATATAGTTTCCTCAGGAGAATTGATGCACCTCTAAAGTGACCTTGGGAAAATCAAGATTTCTCCTAGCTTGGTTGGCCACATGACTTTCTTGATGAGTAAAATCATAACTAGACACAAATATATTTCCAATGCGCTATCATGAGCTCAATTTGGGGTTGAGGAAGACCTTCAAAATTTGACTGCAACAGCACTTTGCCTTTAGGCAGCCTCATTTTGCACATTTTGACCAGTCTTGGGAGATTTGATTTTTGACAGGGAAAATGAACTCCAAATTGAAAAATTCTAATTGGGTTGGAAATTAGAATCAATAATATTCCAAAAATATATCTTGTGACCAATTTGGACACTGGGAAGGCCTCCAAAAGTGGCTGGAAACAGGCGCTACGCATAGAGAAATCAATGCAGCGCATTGGGTAAATTTTGCTGAGTTTGACCAAGAATACTCTGTTTTTCGCCTAGCTTCTTAACAATTTGACTTCTCTCCTTCGTAATGTCAAAATTACGATGTAATTTAATGTAAATTTATGGATCTTGATGTAATTATGTCAAATTTTCACTCATGGAGGTAGATTCATCTACCAAAACGTATGCAATTAAATGAATCAGTTCCCTAGTTTCAAGAGACAAGTTGTTCCACTGCCTAATTTTTAGTTCTCAGTTTGGAATTAGTTGGAACAACTCCTAAACTTATGAGCTCGACCCCTAGAGGTTAGAATGAGGTATGGTTTGTCTATATCTTGTGATTTTTCAGTCATTATCATGGTTGGACTTTTGAGAAAGCTTGGAGCTTCATTGTATATTCATATCAACAATTTTTGCTAAGGAATAGAGACCAGGGTTTGCAGCACCCTTTGGGATTCATGTGGCATCTTGATTTGGTATAGTGATTTCTTCTGTAATTGTGAATTTACTTATGTGTTATGTATTCCATTGTCATCTTGTTTCTTCTTAACTAAATCAAACAAGAGTAAGGGTAGAATCCATTGAAATTGTAGTGCTCTACCTAGGGTTTGCTTTAGTTTTTTATGTTTTCAAGTGTTTGAAGAGGATCCATGGATTTTCTTGCCCTATTCAACTCCTCACCTGTCTAATCTATCTATCTCATTCAATTTTAAGTGTCAAATCAGTTGCCTACCTTGCCCCATTGAGATCTCTGCAAAACCGAGCCTCATTCCCCACACCCAAAATCTTTCTTTCCATCTGAGCCAACAAAACATCATTATATTCAATAAAACTCTTATACACACATACCTAGTCTAAAATCAGTCAGCATATCAGTCATCTCAAGCCCTCATTGATCATATTTTGCTGAGATTGACCAGGAGAGAGCCCTCTCCCAACCTGGTAGGGCTAGCTACCAAGTTAAGCGTGGTTTGATGTTGTCCTAGATCCTACCTTTCTAAGCCTGAGGTAGATTTAGGCACTAACAGATGCCACCAGAGTTATATACCTAAACCATGAGGAATTTAAGTGCCTCCTAGTCTCTCAGGATTTACAGTAATCCACTATCTGATCCAGAGATCACTAAGCCCTACACTGAGACACACTCTCTAGGATTTATCGTACATCGCGTCCCGGGACTACTAACCCCGACAGAGAGAAATCCACCTCTTGCCTTTACCCTATATCCCATCATTCATCGGCAATGATTCGAGTCCCACCAAGGCACACAATCCTGGCTTTACCACAACCCATAGTCTGGCTCAAAGGTTACTGGCCCATTGGCTTTACCATGATCCACGGTCCGGGTCAGGGACCACTAGGCCATGCGTTTTTCATTTCGGAGATCCACCCCACTCAAGTTTGAATCCATTCAACCCTTTTAGCTCAACCAAATATGAGAACCCATCTCATCAAAGCTATCAGGAAATGGAAAGGCTAGGCTGAAGAACATTTTCACAACCAGCAAAATCCATGCCAATGCTAGAAAAGAACCACATGAAATACCATGCATGCCAAATCTAGGAAGGAAAATACACATGAAAATAGATACCTGCAATGGATCCTATTGTAGCTACTTGATCATGGCTTTCATTGCTTGATATTTTCTTCCTCTTGCCTTGTTTTCCTTTCTTACTCCAATGCCATAGTGCTCCAAGAAATCTCTAGGTGTCCAAGAGTGAGAGAGAGACAGAGAAAGAATAATGAGAGAGCTCCAAAACTAAATTGATCAAGCTTTGCCACTGATCCTCAAAAGCCTTTTTATCCATGAGGTCTCTATTTTCTTCATTTTCCATTATTTTCCTTCGATTTCCTCATCGCATGCAACTTGTGACCTTTCATGTTCATTTTCTGCTAGTTTCCTTTATTTTCATAAATAAAATGCCAATAAATGCCTCATGCCTTTAAAAACCTTAGCCATTGCCTTTTTCAATTTCCTTAGCCATAAACAACCAAATGAACACCCACTAGGATGTGTTTCTTAACATTCAACTTGGAATAAGTGTCCCATAAACTATGGTTATTATTTTTAACTTGTATTTCATGGAGTTTTCACCAGGGTTGTTACATTTTAATATTTATTACAATTACCAAAACAAATTATTTGGTTCGAAACTCGAGCACATTGTAACATTGTTCAAAAATATTTGTAAGGAACATTTCGAGATTACCCCATAATATGTTTTATTTAAGGGAATTAAGACACATGAAAAAAGGAGGTGAAATGTGAGAGTACCAATATTAAAGGTTACTTAGAATGACTAGTTTCTAAGACTATTTGTTCAAAGGGTACAAGAGTTGGAATCCAGAATTTAACTAATGGTGATGGCGAAACCAGCTATCTTCTGCTTTCAACATTAGAATTCACATGGGTAATGACAATGTTCTACAATATAATGATTGTCTAGTTATGTTTGGTGGAATAAAGACCCAAATCTAGAGATGAGAGGACACTGAAGATATTACATGTATCTAGGTTGCCATCCTAGAAAACAAACAAGCATGTTTATTATATTGGTTACCCGGGCGTCTAAAGGGATGGTGGTGCACCTATATACAGTGTTAATTTTGTATTCATCTTTTAGTTGATGATTCTCTATTGTTGAAAAATGTAACTACTGTCAGTCTTCATAATTGTACTTGAGTCACGATGTAATGTAATTGTCAAAATAAAGAAAGAAAAAAATCTATTATAAAAGAAAATGATGTATTAAAGCATCAGTTTCATATTTGGGTCAACAATTTCTAAGTCAAAGCCTCCATTGGAGGCTTCTAGGTTTTGTATTGAATCAATAGAGTGATTATCATTTTTATTAGACCCTTCTTGGGTTTTTGTATCATGTAAAAGAATTATTTTTGAGTCAAAATATCATTTTTTGCCTTCACACCAAGTTGGCCTTATCCTCAACAATTCAACCTAGATTAGGGCTATTCGACCCAACTAGAAGGCTATAAATAAGAGGCAATTCAACCTATTTGGAGCACTCACTCAAGAAGTTCGATCTACAAGAAAAATTAACAGAAAAAGAGAGTGAAATTGTTGGAGAAGAATAATATTAGTTTGGAATAATTAACTCGTGTTTTTGGGCATTCTATCTCTCACACGTGCAAAGTTACTAGGTTTTTGTTGGGGCTGAAATTCTGAATTTACTGCAAGTCCAAAGTTTTGAAGTTGAGAAATCTAGGGTAGTGCTTCATTAAATTTGTATTAATGATTTCTCAAACTTTGACAAGTTCTTGTGATTAGATTAAATATTCATTATCATTATTATGTTATGTTCATCATCAAGATAAATGCCAAACAAGAAGATCAAAAAGTAGGACAACAGAGATAGGCACACATCTAGGGCCAAAACCCCTAACAAGGGAGAAACCTAGTCAAACTCTTCCACTATACAAATGAGATTGAGACAACCAAGACCCTATTGACCAAAACATAGATTCCCTCCACCAAGTTAGCTTCCATGTAATAGGCTTCTTCCTTCAAGTCAATGAAAGTATACTCCTTTAAGAAATTCGCTCAACACTAGACCTCTATAGCTAAGTTTGTACCTTCGACCCTGTAATGACAGAATTTCGACTCCCAAAAAATTTCCACTTCTTGTTTTAGATAGATACTTCCACACATATTCTTCTTGGACATGTTTCACGCTTCCTATTTCAAATAGACTTTGTCTTCATCGAATCTCCTTGGCTGAGTAGCATAGCTATATATATGGTGGTGGTGTCTACATTATAAGGTTGACTTGACTGACTAATTGAGGCAAACTTGTTAAGAGAGGAATCCAACTTGGTGGAGGACAAATAGGGCACATAAAATAATTTTCTTTCTTGACTTTGAGGAGCCCAAGAAGGGTCCCTTAATGACTTTGAATTTGACTCAAAAATCCTAGAAACCTACAATGGAGGCTTGACCTATTGACCATTGACCATGTTGTCGCTCAAAATGCATAGGCACCGAGACAATGACTTGGGTCAAGGGATGTCACCTAATCCCCAACCTCTCTATTTAAGTTGTCTCCCAACAACATACTATGGGGGGGTAGACCCTATGGAAATGTGACGAAGAAGGACTAGTTGGGAACTAACTAATCCGGGAGACACAGTTGAGTGGCCAAGTACTTGTTTAGATCTAGCTAGATTTTAAGGATTCGATTAGATTTATAAAATTTGAAACCAATGCCTTATGGAGTAAATATTATTGCTTCACAAATTTTAAGACCAGGTACTATACTTGACAACTGCTACTTTGATGATTAACTATCTTATATGAAATGCAATTCCTAAGACTTATGTGAAATGCGGGAATGTTGTTTGATTTTACTTAAATGCCTAGTCTAATTATGATCCTTTGATCTTTATCTATATTGAGCCTAAACTTTAGAGAAAATGACAGACTAGATAAGTCAAGGTGAACCACACAAGGGTGTGATTAAAGATAGCTCTCTTTGAAATCTAATGTACCTAGTGCCTTCAGCGCTGCAGAGGTTGTAGCTCTAACGACTAGAAGGTCACTGTTTTAGACACTAAAAAAGGCAGAATTCTCAAGATAAGATGTAAACGTGTTCCTGTCTATCTATCAACCAAGCTTATGCTCTGAGGTAAATTTTAATATGCAAGACTAACTTAGGATGCAAATGCAAAGAGGAAAAGGAAGATGATTAGTGAAGTGATATTTTTAAAGCCTTGGAGTACTTATATTATGATTTAATCTGAGTTATATGTTAAGTACTTAAACATAGATTAAATAGACAATTTCAATCACAAAGATAAATGTCAATCCCGAAAAAGTGCCAGCAAAGAAAAATAAATTACTAAAATTCACAATTTACCATAAATCCACAATAGAGCACTTGTTCAATCTCAATGTAAAATGCTAAGGAAAATTGCTTGAAATACAAAAATAATTTATCTAAGAGATTCCCAATATATGATTAGATCTCAAACCAATCATTTATCTTCATATTACTCAATGTTATCCAATTTCAATGATAACCAATTTAGAGAGAATTAGATCTAAAGATAGTTGTCTTCCACAATTCAATGAGACAAGAAAACTTTTGAGAAAATTAAAAAATCATATGCCAACAATTCTTTAGATATATTTGCTTGGACAAATATGTTAAATAAATTTTCTTTAGGCAGTGAGCTTATGCAAGCACAAATTCAGATGATATAACTCAGAGAAAGACAAGAAACATTAGAATTCTCAAATACCAATGCCAACAATTATTACGATGATGCAAGAAGTTCACCAAGCAGAAAAAACTTGAAATTTCAGAGATTATGTTCAGCATAGCAGTAAATTGGCTTGTGACAGTAGTAAGTTTCTAATGCCAAAATATTTTATACAATTTTCTCAAATGTACCCAAAAGCAAGATGTAATTTAGTATTATTATCGAACTTCTAAAAGCATAAGACAATCCTTATAGATTATAGACTTACACCAAGTTATGTCTATGCAATGTGTTTGTTTAATATCATTGCTTTAGATGTGATTAGCTTAATGTATTAGACAATGATAGAAATAGATTTTTAGAAAATGAAACTTGGGGCCCTAGGCCTTGAAGTACTTTCTCAAGCTTCTTCCAATGAATGGCACAAGTCTTTACCAAAGTTCTCTGCAAATTTTGATGAAGTGCCAACCCAGAAAAATATTTTTCTCCTACAGTGACTGAATCAAATCAGAATGTAGCCTGGATAGAAAGAATAAGAGGCATCAAATATGCTTGCATTGAACTATGGAGGGCTTCTCAAGGCCTGTGTTAAGTATTAAGAGGCAGATCTAAGGCTGGAACGGCTACAATAAAATGTGAGGGAAGTGTGGAGGCTTGAAGGCCGCTACATGTAACAAATGATGACTGTGTTGAGATCTAGGAAGTTGCTATAGGTAGAAAGGAAGGAAGTTAGGGAAATGTTAGGGAAAGGTGATGAGGACTGCAACATGAAGGTTAAGGGATGATGAAACGAGGATAAGCAGACTTGTTTTGGGAGAAAGAGGCAGTGGAAGAGGGTTTCAAGGTTGTCTTAAGGTAGCAAGGGAAGAGGAGATGAAGGAACAGGGAGCAATGGCTAAGGAAATCGGATGCAAGGGTTAAGAGGAACAACGGTAGGAGAAAAAGGGTTGGAAGAGAAGTGGAAGGGTTTGAGAGGGTGTTGCAGGGCTGAAAGGGAGTTGTGTTGGGGAAGCAAAGGGAGGAAAATGGTAAAGTAAGGTTGCGACAAGGTTTTTGGAATTCTTTTAGGCTTGTGAAATTTCAAGGAAGGGTAGTGTTCAACCCTGAAGACTAATGCAGGGTTTGGAGAACCTTTTAGGGTTTTCTTTGGGTCTTTAAGGCCTAAACAAAATTCCCAACCTCCGAAAAATATATCAATCTCAGATTTTCTTCATTCATCGAATAATATTAGATTTTTCGCCCTGCAAACAAAGATTTCGGACTAGATCTTGCACTCTAGGGCCTAGATCTGTCTCAAATTCCAAAAACCTCCTTGAATAGTCTCCTATCTGCACATGCACAAGATCAAAATCAAAGGCTGAATCCCAAATATGTACAAAAATAAAACTAAAACCCAGAATCCAAATGTTAGAAATTCTAAATTATTCTACAAAGACTTCAGATCTATACAAATAAAATAAAAATCTACTAGACCTAAGGAGTATGAGTCAGACTCGGATCTCATCCATTTATATCAATTAAACATGATTTTAAAATATAAATGAGTTTAAATGAAGCACTAACGAAGAAACCCTACAAGAGAAAATTCATTAGATAAGTCTTGGGATTTCAATCAAGAAGGCTCCTCAGATCTTATACCTTGGGAGTTGGCTTGTCCAACCGAGGAGTTCCCCTCACGCCCAATTTCTCGAAAGGAAATTTTTTTATGCACACTCAAGATCAAGTTGTCAGATTGGTAAAGATATAAAATAACACTATAATCCTAAAAAATTAGAGATACCTGCTAAGTTAATTTAACTAAAATGTTATCTTAGATGCAAAAACTTAAGCAAGATACATGTGCAATAGATTATTCCCAAAGGCTAATAATCAACAACTTCTAAAATATACTTCCACATAGCATTAGGAACAATATTACCATAAGAAATAGGAGAGAAACACCACCACCAATGAAAACCCCAAACACTACGCATTATTATTATTCCAGAAAAATTACAAGAGAGCTTTGAGAGCTAGTACACAATTCAAATATCAGATCTTTTGTGAGACAATTGACCTCTAATTTATAGATAAATTCTCCAAACGGCTAGTTGGCTTGATCCCCATCAAAGTAATCTCGATCACTGATAAATATTTAATTATCTTTTAATCTCCAATGTTGAAATATTTATTTTTTGAAGAATTTTTGAATTTCTCTTTTAGTTCCTTTTTAATTAGCTCAGAATTAATTATTTTGAACTAATTTCCTCAACAAATTGACTTTGACTTAACCATCAAGGCCCAAGGGTCCAAAATTTCTTGAAATTTTCAATATTCCCTTGGTGGGGGACCTCCAAAAATTAATTTCTCTAGAACCCACAATTTTTTTTGTTATTGGAGAATTTATTTTTCCTAAGAATTAATTTTGACTCTAATTAATTAAATTTCTAGCTTAGGATTTTTAATTTATTTTTACATAAAATTTAATTAATTGACACATGAGGGGATTAATAATTTTTTCCAACCCTCTAATATTCTTTTTTTTTTTTTTTCCCATGGAAAAATCGTAATTTTATTCATATTGAGCAAAATTACATGTTGTAGATGCTAAATTAGCATATGTTGTATAAAACTTGTCTTGATACACAAGACCTAAAAGACCAAATCATTTATAAACTATCTATGCTTTCCTACCTTTCTTTTTTTCCACTTTTTGCCAACCTCCAGTGTTGGGGGTGGAAGTTACAATGGACATTTCTGCCTATGTGGTAATAGTTGGGGTTTCTTTGTCAGAGTCTGAGCTTTCTGTTGGGTGTATTCGCTTGCTGCCACCAATTTCTTTCCCTGAACTGAGTTGCTCACTTTTCTGCTGTGAGTCGGTTGTCCTTGGAACTAACACAAAACAGTTCTGATTTTCATCATTTTTTGATTTAAATTGAGTGCTTTATTAATTTTAAGCTGGGTTATTTCCTAGTTGTTCGGCTTCTCGGTGTTCTTCTTGGAATGTGGTATTTGTGGTAATTTCTACATTTTCTTCCTCTTCTATATCCTCTATCGTAGCGGCTGAAAACTGCCATCCTTTTGGCTTTGGAGGTTGTCTTCTTTTCCTGTCTTTTTTGTTTTATGGACAAGCACTTTGTCGATGACCAGCTTGATGACAAATGTGACATCTGAAGGCAATGTTTTCATAATCAAGAGGCTGAGACCATTACTTTTCATTGTGGAATAAGAGGATGCGGTCTGGTAACCCTTGACTAAGATCAACCTCCACACAGATTCTGGCGAAGGTGTAGATGTCCTTAGTAAGACTCTCACTGTCTACTTTTAAAAATTCCCCTAGAGCATTGTCAATGCCTATTAATACTTTAATGTGCCAAAAATGTAGCGGTAGGTTATATAGTTTAACCCACATAGGCATTTTGGAGACCACCATGGTATTTGGATCAAATTCCGGAAACCATGATGTTAAGAAAAGTCTAGTGTTACCCAAGAACCATGGTCCCTCATTCAATGCATATTCCTTGTCATTGACTATATAGAATTTGACAATGAAAAAACCTTTAGAGCATAGGTGTATATCATAGATTTTTGTCCATATGGAGTAAATCCATTGACTTAGGGCTTTCGGTTTAGGCAAAAACCCATTAAATCTACATATCACTGCTTTAGATAAATAATCATTATGTGTTTCATTTACCTTAGGTATAGCGATCGATAGAGCTGGGTTCTGAGTTGTCTGATCGACGATGTAGGAACCAGGAGCCGTGGCTTGTTGTTCTGATTGTATTTAAGACCCCATTTTCCCCTTTACTGCATCTTTGAAAGAAACTGGTCCTTTGGAGCTTGTTCTAGAGCAGCCACCACTGAGTCTTGTGTTGAGGTAGATAGTTGAGTCTCTTCCTATGTCATATTATTTTATCTTGTATTCCTCTTGCAGTACTTTACCTGCATGAATCAAGAGCTATTTGCAAGGTGGAATGCCCAACCTTTCTTGTATCCTCTGTTTGAGGATTTTGATCTCCTCCCAAATCCCTATTTTTATGCATATTGTGTTTCCTCCCATAGTTATAATAAAAAGGGTAATTTGTTTACTTTCCAACATCTCTGTTATGGGGGCTTCAAGATCCACTGATGGAGAGATCACCTCTTCTTGTTGTTCATGTCCAAGCGCCACCACTTGTTGTGAATCTGTCCCGATTTGTTTGTAGGCTCGTAGAATTCCCACATGTTTCTGTATAACCTGTAGATAGTCCAGGACTGTCCTCATGTAGATCTTTTATCTTAATATGGGATGGGGGTCAATTGCTAAAATCCCAAATGCGTGAAGCAAAAGATAAAGAGGTAAGCTACCATATTTTTCATGCATCCCTCTGTCTCCATTTATTTTAGCGCTAGCGGACCGATATTGGGCATTGCTGATTTGGGTAAATCCTTCGAGACCTCGCTAGTTTGAAGGCAGATATGTCTTCTGGTGGTTCAGATATGATGGTCTGTGTCTCCATCCATGGATGAAATTCCGATTTGGCTCAAGAGAAATCAATCCTTGCCCATGAATGGATATGTCCGTTTTGGAATGATGGTTGTTTCAGATCAACATTTGTCTGGTGTATTCTACATGGCCATCTTTGTTTCTATTGTCTGGAAGGTGAAAACCCTATCTGGATCTATCATATCTTCCCCAGCTGCTGAGCAAAGAAGCCATTTTAGTGCAAGAGGGTATTCCAGTTGCCCTCACCTTCAAATCTCTTGCTCCTAGATTACGCATCATTGATGTCGTGCCTATTGAAGGTCCTAGACGTGGGGAGCCTGGGTTCGACCCTGATGGGTTTTTTCTCCAAAACCTGGCAGATCTCACCACACCCCTGGAAGATATCGCCATGCCTCTGTCAAAGGTGAAGAAACATGATGCCACAAAGCGCATTCTAAAACCCCTATTGATGCAATTCAACCAATTAGAAAATCGTTTTGTCTTCCCATCTAGAGTTTTGATATATACTTGGACAGATATATGTGATTTCGGATCCAGACTCCTTTCTTGAAAGTCATGTGTGTCAATATTTGGATATATCTGAGTACATATTTGAGAGGCTTTGAGGAGGCTGCAACATGAAGAAAAAGCTCATAAACGAGATCTGATCCCCAAGAGACCTCAGATCTGTTAAAAAGAAACACCAATTTGTCAAACTACATTGCAAATCCATCTCCAATCCTCCCTTTTGATTGTTCAGTTCCCACAAAGAGTTGATATTCTCCCTATACAACTGATTTAACTATAGATCTACTATTAGGACCGCTCCAGAAGGATAATCCACTACTGCATTTTTGGCGGATCGACTGTTAGATCTGATTAATTCCTTGCTTGTGGGGAGAGAAAATCCAGAGAGTGGGCTCTGTTCAAGGTGCACAATTTTCCAAATTAGATCCAGATCCAGCGCAGATCTGCATCTCCCTTGGCTTTCGATCGATCCATCCTACATTGCAATGCCCACGGATCCAAAACCCACACAACTCTGTGGCTCCCTTTTCCTTCGCTCGATCCATCCCATAATGTTATGTCCCTCCTAAACTCTACGACACTGCTCAGGGAAAACTCTAAGATCTCATACACTGTCATTTCCTCTTGCTCCTCCTCCAACCCTCTAATATTCTAGCACCATGGCTAAAATATTATTTACATAAGATAATTTCATTTCAACCCTTAAAGGGGGAAAACCCATTTGTTATAGACCCTCAATTATTTTACCCAATTCTGCGACTCAATATGATCTAATAAACCAAATGATTTGTAATAAAAATAATTTAGCCAACTAGATAAAATTATTCCCAAATCACTTTTACAAAGACTTGATAAAAAACATTAGGAACCACCTAAGATCTTGACAACAAAATCCACCCTAGCTTTGGGGTGAGGCTAGAGGGAAAAACTATGTCGATCATTTGTGTTCAGAAACTCAAATGAATCAATGAGATGAAAAACCTCCTACGATGAAAATCATCATCAAAATAATAGGCTTACCTAGGTTATTACATACATTATGGTCTTACTAAGATAATTTACATTATAAACTTGTAAAATGTGTTTACAACTTTGAGAAATTGTTGACTAATGACTGGCGAATCTAGAATTATCTAAGTGCTCGAACATGATGGAATCTCTTCGCAAAAAAGTGCACTGCTATAGGGTAGTTGACACGGAGTGGTCAACATCTGGCTCTACTTGGGGACGCGTTGCTTCACCGAAGGAATGTGAGAATCCATAATCTGCAACCAAGCAACACACAAATTCTTATAAGTAGCATCCATCTAGAAATCATCCAAAAATCATCATATAATATTAATCACATGAAATAGAATCTCTACTAAAAACAAATTTAACCTATGAAATAAAACGCTGAAATGAAAAATACTTTAAGGACATAAATACATAATGAGTAGGGTTAGAAATACAATACAGAGGATTCCGGTTCGAACAATTGTTAGTCCATCAATAAGAAGTAGAATACTTGTTGTCACACGATGGCGAATTTAGGAGAACATCGTAAGGGTCTAGGGTAAAACCCTAGGATTTACTGCAACATCTCTTCACAGACACCTGGAACTAGGCAATCGATGACCGACAGTTTCTGCATTTCCGTTGCAGCTGCATCTGTCTCCATCTGCCGACGGTAACTGCTAGCAACATGGGCGATTCTATGGATGTCGAGGAGCTTGATTATACTGAGGACCCTTTCTCGACCGTGTCATTTTCGGAAACCCTAATCTCATTTCACTGGCATCTGGCTCATCGCCCCCATCCAGTCATGCTTCGTTAATTTCTACATCAGTGGTTTCCTTTCTGAGGCACAATACAGCTCCTTTGTTTATCGGGTCACTTTTATTGAATCTCCTGCTCTGGACTGCCCCCCTTTATCTCCTGGTACTCTCCATTTTCTCTCTGCAAACACTTTTCCCTCGCCCTCATTTGACCCTAATCCACTAGTAGACCATCTCCATATGTCCACTTCGACCATTTTCTATATGCCGCCTGAAGATCTTCAAGCACCTGAGGCTCCAAACCCTCCCATTTCTGTGCACTCTCCATCAAGCTACTTTGAAACCCCTGCAGTAAAAGTCAAGCCTGCGACCCATACCTCTCTGGAAGGTTCACCCGCTCCGTTGGTAGAACATCCATCTTCCCCACGAACTGGGAAGCGGAAGACAAAGTGTGTGAAGGTGACCACAAAGGACATCATCATTCGGTTTGGCGAGACCTCTACTATTGGGGAAGCTGAATACATGGCAAACACTGTACTGTTAGACATGTTCGAGGCAAAGCATATTCATCAGTTAGACTCACCCTATGGATCTGTGAGATTTGAGGAGGTATTCTTAAGGAACTGCCTGCGGTACAGGTCTTGCCCAAAGCTTGGTTCGCTCTACATTTCGCAAAAGAAAACTATATGGGCATGGTCCTCGCAAGGTACTGGTACATTGAGATGGCTCCAGTACTCCTTAAGAGATGGAGTCCCCTCTTCGACCCAGAGAGGGAGCAAATAGGGGCAGGGCTACTTTGGGTTTGCTTGCCAAGGCTTCCATTGTAGTACTGGTGCAAGGAGTTTTTTATCAGAATTGGAAATGCCCTAGGCACCTACTTGGACCATGATTGAACTTTCGTGCAATCAAAGAACAGAACCCTTGCTCACATCCTGGTTCATTTGGATACTCGCAAAGGATTGGAAGAGAAAATCACTCTACAATGGGGGAATATACTAGGGTTCAGATTCTAGACTATGAAGGAGTTCCCTTCCATTGTAGGAGATGTCACAGAGTGGGTCACATATTTAAAGACTACCCACTCATCAAGAAACCAAAGGACCCTTTGAGGGCACCTCCTACTTCTACAAGGATTGATTCACTGGCTCTGAAATGTTCTCCTATTCTAGGTCCTACCCCTTCGGTCAGCAACGTCTCCCTAAGGATGGTGGAAGCAGTGCATAGATCGCCATCACCTCCCCCCCCCCCACCCCCCACCAGAGCTCAGGCCACAACTGAAGCCACAAAAGCATCGGGTATTTCTCTGACCTCTTACCGTCCTTCAATTACTTATTGCTAATATTTTGTTTCATCCACCATAAACACTTATGTGGCTCATTTCTATATGGCTACACCTCCTTCCATTTCCACCACCACGCCATCTTTGCAGTCTCTATCCACCACCTCCACCTCTCCATCATCAAACCGGAATTCTACATCTCACAATTACAAACTTCGCTCCTGCATTCTATCTGGCGGTACACCATCACATTTTGCTAGTTTGGGACTCACCAAACCTGGTTCTATCATCCTTTCATCTCGAGGGAGGAAATCAGACCTCTCCAAAGCCATCAAGCAGGCAGGGGCAAAGGTCGCCTCTGGCACACAATCCACTCTAGATGGGATTCTTAGAGCACTGAACACCCTGGGTAGGGTTCCCCCATGAAGTGTCTCTCATTCAATTGCAGAGGCATGGCTAGTGCCTCCAATAAACTAGCCTTGCGCAAAGTTTTTGATGTAGAGCCTTCCGACATTATCATGCTCCAAGAAACCCTAGGTGAGGTCGATATCATCACCAGCTCAATAAGTTCTATAACTCCTGGTTGGAATTTTTTGGCAATAGATGTTGTGGGTCAATCAGGGGGCCTTGCCATTAGATACAATCCCCACAACATCAGGGTTTTAGCATCCTGGGGTGGCCATGGTTTCATTGGTTTAGACCTTTATTCTGTAGAGCTTAGTATGAACGTAAGGGTTATTAACATTTATGGTCCCTGCCATCAGAGGGAAAGTTTCTGGAAACACCTGCTTGATCTTTCAATTTTTTCCCCTGATCACATCATCCTAGGAGGAGATTTCAATTTATCTTTGGGTTTTGGAGAATCTTAGAGGTCAATGGCACAAGTGGACTCTATTACCAGATATATGACCAACCTTCTAGAGCAGCACAATTTGGTGGATGTTCCTATGAATAAGCCTCTTCCTACTTGGCGAAACAGAAGGGTGGGTGAAGCTGCACTTGCTAGAAGATTAGATCGGTTTCTGATGAAGGTCCCCGTTATGCGTCAATTGCATCACTACAAACGATGGGTTGGCACAGGGGGCATCTCAGATCACTCCCCCATTTATCTGAAGTTTTTTGGTCCTCATCCTAAACCAAAAGCCCCATTTAAATTTAACCATATTTGGCTACAAGATCCTGAGTACATTAACATGGTCTCGGAATACTGGGCGACCAAACTGATTGATAGATATGATTCCTTGACTAAGGATTTCTGTCATAACCTGTCACAACTCAAGCATCTATTTATCAAATGGGCAAAAGAGAAACATCAGAGGGAGAATTTTCTATTATCAAATATTGAATCTGAGTTGAGCATATTGCTCGATGATTGAAACCTGGGTTTTGCTTCAGCAGATGACAAAACTCACCTGATTGAGCTAGAAAACCAAAAGGCTAGGATCTTGAAGGAGAAAGAGGAATCTTGGCGCCTCAGAAGCAGAGCTATATGGTTAAAAGCAGGTGATGACAACACAAGATTCTTTCAAAAATTTTCAAAAGGTAGAAAAGTATCAAACACTATATGGAACTTACCTCTACCCAATGGGGGAGTAGCTGATACTTTCAACGAACTCTCCCATTTTGGCACCTCACATTTCAGGAATCTTTTCAAAAACCCTCTAGGGTCAAATCCGGCTGATATCATCAATGTGGCTGGACATTTTCCCAAATTTGTAAATGATGATGAGGCCAAGGAGCTAATCGCTCCTGTTACTGCAGGCGAATTAGAAGGAAAGTTGAAATGGTTCAAAAAGGACAAGAGTCCTAAACCAAACGGGTGGACGATAGAATTCTATCTCGCATTCTATGAGCTATTGGGGAATGATTTGTTAAAAGTTGTGGAAGAATGTAGAATGTCTGGATCTCTATATAATTATGTTGAGTCGACCTTTATTGCTCTTATTCCAAAATCCAATACACCTTCCTCTTTCAATGACTACAGGCCTATCTCATTATGAAATTGTCTGTATAAAATCATTTCCAAGGTCATTAATAATCGTCTTCGGCCCATTCTTTCCCGACATATTGCTCC
This sequence comes from Pinus taeda, assembly GCA_000404065.3. Classification (NCBI taxonomy): domain Eukaryota; kingdom Viridiplantae; phylum Streptophyta; class Pinopsida; order Pinales; family Pinaceae; genus Pinus; species Pinus taeda. The sequence continues at coordinate 151,562 of APFE030673271.1, read as the reverse complement.
CCAACAATTCGCCTTTCTTGAGCACTGCCAGATACATGAAGCCATTGGTTCGGTCCAAGAGGCCATCCACTCGATCTGGACTAAACACCTAAAGGGCATCATCCTAAAGATCGATTTGGCAAAAGCCTTTGACCGTGTCAGCTGGCTCTACATTAAGATGCTTCTCATTCACCTGGGCTTCCCCCATGATTTCATTGCTTGGATTATGGCTTGCATTACCTCCCCTACCTACAGTTTCCTCATCAATTGATCTGCCTCCCATTTCTTTCATGCTGAGAGGGGACCCAGACAAGGTTGCCCTCTCTCCCCCCTTCTCTTTTTGATTGTCATGGATGAGCTTAGTTGTTTGCTAGCTTTTGCCAAAAGAGATGGCAGCCTTCGGGGCCTTAAGATAAATGACTATTGTTTCCTTACTCACCTCCTATTTGTGAATGATGTTCTCATATTCCTAGATGGGAGCATTTGGGTCTCTCTCACTTTTTCCAAAGTACTCTCCCTCTTCTCATCGGCTACAGGTATGCAAACAAATCATGCAAAATCTACCATTACCTTAGCCCTCACTTCCATCCAGGAGTCACAACTTGCACAAAAACATTTCCCTTATTACATCATACCCCTGGACAGGGGGTTCAAATACTTGGGATTCTGGATAAAGCCTCTCAGCCAGAAAATTGCAGATTGGGTTTGGCTTGTCACCAAACTGGAAAAAATGATTTCAAACTGGAGTCATAGATACTTATCCAGGGTAGGCAAATTAGTGCTCATAAAATCATTTCTTGAGGCCACCCCTGTTTTTTGGATGGCACTAGCATGGATCCCCAGGAACATTCTGGCCAGATTACAACAAATTTGTAGTAGATATCTTTGGAATGGCCACCAAGACAAAAATATATTTGCTTGGGTCAGCTGGAATAAGCTAGCCTTGCCTAAAAAATGGGGAGGCTGGGGACTAAAAAACCTTCCCCTCTTTGCTCAAGCCCTGGCTACAAAAATGGGCTGGACTCTACTGACTAGATAGAATCTATGGACTTCAATTTCATATCACAAGTATATTTGGCCATATCAAATCATGGACTGGGTTTGTTTGCCAAGCTGGCCTAAAACAAGTATTTCAACTGTATGGAAGGCTCTCCTACACTCCCTGACTAGCATCAGGGACAACCTCGTTTGGAGAATAAATGATGGATCAAAGGCTCGCATTGGATTGGATCCCTGGACTGGAGGAGGTGGTAGATTTCAGCTATCAAGAGATCTCATTCAACATATACATTCTCATGAGATCAAGGTTACAGCACACATAGTGTTGGGTCCCTATAATACTAGTGATTACCCCATTACTATTGTAGTTATACCCCTTATTAATATTGTTGTGCCCCTATTGTCCCCATTTTGTTATTACTGTGCCCCATAGAATCCCTCTATTGTTATTCTTGTGGCTTTATATTATTATTGTTAGGTCGGCTGGGTTATATTGTGATTCCTTAGACTCCTATATATAGAAAGGAGGTTTTGTCATTTGAATCATCCAAGAATTGTTCATTTATGTTATGTAAATGAGGTTTCCCCCTCAAAAAGGCTGAATTCTAAGGCGTTGATCTATCTTTTCTATCTTTTTCTTGAGCTGGATACATAACATTTGGTATCAGAGCTTTGGATTCTAGGGTTTCGCTGCTCCAAACAGGTCATCGTGGCATTTTCGCTATAACTTTTTTTCTGCGACGTCTCAAAAGTTGAAAACAAAACCCATTTGAGAAGACATCGCGCTAAATCTTGGGTCCGAATTTCAGAGATTTTTGAGCTATATTTGTGGAGAAATGATCTGAGAAAGTTGGGATTTTTGCGGACTCCTAAATTACATTCCAAACAGGTGACTTGGGGAAAATCGGCATAACTTTTTCTCTGAGAATTGGATTGAAATTTAGTAAGAAGGTGCAGAAAGAAGACAGAAAGTGAAAAATGGTGTGTAGTTTTTTTTAAATTTTTGCATAAGATTGGTTTGAAAAATTAGGTTGAAGGAATTCAAAGGGCATAGTAAAGAATTATTATTAGTAATTGATGCCCTGAGGAAAGAAAATGAAAACACCTAATAGGCAACCTGAAATCTCTAGCATGACCCATGAAGAAGAGGAAGAAATGCAACATGATATATCAAAATTACGAGACCAAGTGCAACAATTGTCACTTGCACAAAAAAGAACAGAATCTAAGATGGATGGTTTAAAGAAATATGTAGAAGCTAATATGGATGGTTTAAATAAAGGCGTAGAAGCTAAGATGGACGATTTGAAGATAAATTTGAAGAGAGACATGGACGAATTGAAGATAAATATGAATAAGTTGCTACAAGAAATGGTCACTGATGGTGAAAGGGTATTAAAGGAAACTCATGATGACAACAAAAGAAATGTTAATCATGATTCCATAGACTCTAATGTTGGATCGAAGACCCACCATAT
>APFE030673271.1:136146-146510 GCA_000404065.3 Pinus taeda | reverse complement strand
TTCCCTATCGTTGATGAGGATTCCAGAGCCACCATGAAAAACATATCACCATCTATCCTCCCTAACTTCCATGGGTTAAGATCTGAAGATCCTGAAACATTTTTATTTGAGTTCGAAGTGGTGTTTCGAACTTATGACTATCTGGATGACTCCCAGAAACTCAAATTGTTCCCTTCGACACTAAAGGATCAAGCATTGAAATGGTTCATGGGGTTAGGTACTCAATCCATTAGGACCTGGGATGAAATGAAACAAACATTTTTGGATAGGTATTTGGACTATTGTATGCCTACTAATCACAAGGACGAGGTTTTTAAAATGATACAAAAAGAAGATGAGAAACTTGGAGGATCTACTTGAAAGATTTCAGTATAACCTCAAAAGAGCAAAAATGAGTAACCTCGATGAAGAAACCTTGAAATCCCTTCTATTAAAAGCCATTAGAGATGAATGGATATATATTTTGAACATGACGAGAAAAGGAGATATATCTCAACTTCCACTTCATGATATAGCAGAGCTATGTGTCCATCTCTCAAGGGGAAAATCTAAAACTGGAAAAGGGCCTAGAGATTCTTCTCTCATCAGAGCAAACAAATCTGCAACTGGATCAGTAAGTAGGGCTGAGATTGGCAATATGCTTGATGAATTCAAAACTGATATCTTAGGGAGTCTTAGTGAGCAACTAGACACTCTTAAGATACACAATAAGCAGAAAGCAGAAGCTAAAGCTTTAGCCATCTTTTGCCCAAAATGTAGAAAGAAACATGCTCTAAGGGAATGTCCCTTGGATGCAAAAGTTGTAGAAACATGTGTGATTTGTTCAGAGAATCATGAGACCAAGGATTGTCCTTCAATACCTCGACTCAAATCTGTCTTTCAAGAAGATCCAAATACAATTGAGTCTCTCTTTTTTGTTGCAAGGAGACCTTGGCAGGGGCAACAAAACCAAGGGTTTAACAACTCTATGAACTTTCCAACCCCACCAAATTGGAATCCTTGGCAACAACCTTGGTCCCAACCTCAAAATCCTTTTCAATCATGGGTACAAGGCATGCAAAATCCTTATGGGAGATTTGCTCAATTTTATCAATATCCTCCATCTTTTCAAAACCAACAAGCTCCACAACTTCCAAATCAAAATCCACAACTATCAATGCCATTTCCACAACAACAACAACCTTCTCAACAGAATCCAAATTCTCAGCTCTTGCTTCCATTCCAACAGAAGCCAAATCAACTTCCTTCCCAGCCATCGCCAAACCCCAACAATAAAAACCCTCAAAATGCTTACACGGTAGAAGGTCAACAATTTCCTACCTATATGATTGTTCCTCTCAATGATGTACAACTCAGATCTGGTAGATTTTTAGATAAACCTTCTATAGATGCCCAAAAGCAAAGCATTTCTGAGGAAGATTCTCTTGAAGCCAATAAAGGTTCTGAAGCATCTCTTCAAAACCCAAAGCACTCAGAAAGAAAAAGAAAAAGAGTTAACCCCCACAACTCCTATAGTTGAGCAATCCGCATCTTCATCCACACCTCCTTTTCCTGAAAGATTACAAATTGACAAACGGGTGGAAAAACAAATCTTGTTGCCTGACTATGATTTTCTAGATGAATTGAAGAATGTATGTATCAAGATTCCCTTGTTACAGGCCATTAGAGAGATTCCTATTCTAGCAAAAACAATAAATGAGTTGAGTCTTAAAATACCAGGAAGGAAACCTAGAGATACAAGAAGAATCCACCTGGTAGGAAAAATTGCAGATATCATGATGGGAAAAATTACTATGCAGAAGTATGTAGATCCCGATAGTCCAATTGTCAAAACACATATCAATGGGGTAGAAATTCCAAATACTTTGATTGACTTAGGGGCTGCTATCAACATTATGAGTAGACAGACTATGGAATAGCTAAAACTTCCTAATCTTCTTTCTACACCCACCTTACTGCAACTTGTAGATCGATCTATAATCAAACCAGATGGTGTATTAGAACATATTTCAGTCTCCTTAGATTCTTGAGAATATCCAATAGATTTCATGATTTTGACTCCCAAGAGTAATCTATGAGGGCACCCACTCATTTTAGGAAGACCTTGGCTAGCCACAGCTGATGCTTTCATTAGTTGTAGATCTAGGGATATGTACATTTCTGATGGTAATTCGACAAACAAATTCAATTTGTATCCTCCAGCAAAATCAATTACAGAAGTAGGAGATAATGAATGGGTCGATGATGAGGACACTATACAACCTATCTTTACCATTTATGAAATCAGTGAAGATAGTCAAATTCTGAATACATTAGAAAATTTTGAAATATCTTCAGAATATGACCACACACAGTTTCAGTTGGATTCTGACATTGAGTATCTATCATCTAGACAAATGTCTCTTTACTCTATGGAAGAGTTTGGTAGTTCCGCCATTGAAATTTTTCGAGGTAAAACATTGAATATTAACAAAAACCTGGAAAAAACATAGGGAGAGCTAACCAAAATCTTACAAAAACATTCTACTGCATTTGCATGGGAATATACTGATATGAAAGGTATTGACCCTAAGACTTGTATTCATCACATCTACATCGAAGAAAATATTAGACCAATCAGACAACCTCAGAGAAGGATGAATCCAAACCTTAGGGAGATAGTGAAAGAAGAGCTCCAAAAACTACTCAATGTAAACTTCATTTATCCAATTTCAGATAGCCGATGGGTTTCTCCTTTGGCTATAGTACCTAAAAAGAATGGTAAATGGAGAGTATGCATTGATTACAGGGAATTGAATAAAGCAACCTTGAAATATCACTTTCCTTTGCCCTTTATCGATCAGGTATTAGATACACTAGCAGACAAAAATTAATTTTCATTCTTGGATGGTTTTAGTGGCTATAATCAAATTCAGGTAGCACCTGAAGATCAAGATAAGACCACATTTACTTGTCCATGGGGAACTTTTGCTTACTGAGTGCTTCCTTTTGGATTATGTAATGCACCCGCAACATTCCAAAGAGCAGTACTAGGAATTTTTTCTGATCTAATCCATGATTGTGTAGAGATCTATATGGATGATTTTATAGTTTATGGTGACTCATTTGAAGAAGCATTAGAGAATTTGGAAAAAGTACTTGTAAGATGTAAAGAGACAAATCTTTCATTAAGTCATGAATTTTTTTTTATGATGTTTACTGAAGGTATTATTTTGGGACATCACATTTCAGGAGATGGGATTAAAGTTGATAGATCAAAAGTTGAAGTCATCTCCAAGTTGCCTATTCCAAATTGTCAAAGAGACGTTAGAAGTTTTCTAGGATTTACTGGATACTATAGAAGATTTATAGAAAACTTCACTAAAATAGCATCTCCACTCTTCAAACCGCTTACAAAAGACTGTGAATTCAAATGGGATTCTGATTGTCAAACAACCTTTGAAACTTTGAAAACAAGAATATCTGAAGCACCTACCTTGAGAGGACCAAATTGGAAACTCCCTTTCCATATTTCTACAGATGCCTCAGATACAGCTTTAGGAGCCGTGTTGGGTCAAAAGGATTTAGTTCCTTATGCCATTTATTATACCAACAAAAATTTGACTCCCATTGAGTTGAATTATACTGTGACTGAAAAAGAGTTCTTAGTCGTTGTTCATGCAATCAATAAGTTTAGACATTATATAACAGACTATGAAACTTTTATCTATACTGATCATTCTGTTATTAGATATCTAATGAACAAACCTGTTACTAATGGCAGAGTTACAAGGTGGCTCTTACTGTTACAAGAATTCAATATTACTGTGTTGGATAGACCAGGGAAACAAAATACAGTAGCTGATTTCTTGTCTAGGATCCAAAATACTAAAGAAGATTCTCCTGTAGAGGATAAGTTTCCTAATGAATATTTATTTGCAGTAACTACTAATACCCCTTGGTATGCAGATATTGCTAACTATTTGGTTACAGGGAAACTACCTCCACATCTATTTCCTAGTGAAAAAAGAAATATTATTCAGGAGAGTTCAAAATATTCATGGATTTCTAATGAGTTATTTAAAACAGGGCCAGATCTTGTGATCAGAATATGTGTTAGGGAAGATGAAATGCTTGATATCCTCAAGGCATGTGATGATGAACCATGCGGCGGACACTTTGCTAACAAAAGGACAACCTATAAAATCCTCTCTTTGGGATATTGTTGGCCTTCCCTCTTTAAAGATGCAAAATAATATGTCAAAAGGTGCGACAACTGCCAAAGAGTAGGGAAACCTACCCTTTCAAATGAAATTCCATTGCAACCACAGGTACTCATCAAACCCTTTGAAAAATGGGCTTTAGATTTCATTGGACCCATTAATCCACCATCTAAGCAAAAGAAGTATGTATTGGTATGCACTGATTATGTCACTAAATGGGTAGAAGCCAAAGCATTACTTTCTGCTACTGAAAATTCAGTTGTTAGTTTTCTTTATGAGGATATTTTTACTCGCTTTGTTGTCCCAAGAGAAATTGTGACAGATCAGGGAAGTCAATTTACATCCAACATGATGGAGAAGCTGATGGAAGAATACAAAATCAAGCACAGGAAATCTACTCCTTACCATCCGCAAGCAAATGGCCAAGTGGAGTCTACAAACAAATTTATTGAAAGCATCATCATCAAAATTGTTCATCTACACAGAAGAGATTAGGCAGAAAGGCTTCCTGAAGCCTTGTGGGCCTACAGAACTACATGGAGAAATACAATAGGACATTCCCCCTATGAACTTGTTTATGGGAAAGAAGTCCTGCTCCCCATTGAGTTTCAAGTCAAGACCTTCAAGATGGCAATTCAGTTGGGGATGGATCTATCGGAAGCCCAAAAGCATAGAATGGAGCAGTTGAATGAGCTAGATGAGATCAGACAAGAAGCAATCCTAAGAACTGATCTAGTTCAATATCAAAGAGCTAAGTGTCATGACAAATACATCAAAGAGAAAAAGTTTCAAGAAGGAGACTGGGCATTGCTATTTGATTCTAAGTTTAAAGGCTTTAAAGGAAAATTTCAGACTTATTGGCTTGAGCCATATGAGATTGAAAAAGTCTTTAGCAATGGAGCGGTAAGAATCAAGACCATTGATGAATCTCAAACTCCTCTTATTGTGAATGGCCACGGATTAAAGATATATCACAAGCCACTCTCAAAAGAGGAATTTTTCAAAATGTTTCAAGATAATTTTGCAATAGGGCTGGTGAAGAAGAATCCTTCTTTTCCACCAGCTTAGCTATTGTTATTTTCTGTCAAAAAAAAATAAAATAAAATTTTGTATAAGCCTGAAAACCAATCACTAATTGGCAGCCTTATATCGAAAATATAGGGCGAAAATCAGGAATGCCTGACACCCTATATTTTCCAACAACAAAAAAAATTCTCTCTCTCATTTTTCATTCCACTCCACCTCATTCTCATTCCACTCCATCTCATTTCCATTCCACATCACTTCATTTCAACTCCATTTCATTCCATTAATAAAAGTTTTTATGACCATTTTCCACCCAGTCAGTCATCGTTTATACATCTCATTCAGTTATAAGCTTGTTGGGTCAGTTTCCGTAGCTAAAGTTAGTTTCCGCAGCTCCTCACTGACTCTGCAGCCAGTTGGGTTTCTGCAACCACCACTCTTTTTTTCAAAAAAAAAAAAAATTACAGTCAGATGTTATTTCAGCAACCATGAAATCAAATGCAGGTATGAGAATATATTATGAAGACATAAGGCATTCAAAAGCACCAACGAGGAGCAACTGATTGAAGAATAAGGAAAAATGACAGGAATTCCAAGGTATGAACAAAAATTTATTTCAAATGGCATTCTAACACATTTTTGCATAGTTATTAAATGACGAGCTCAACTATATGCAACGATTTAACGAAATCGCCTCTATAACCATTTCATTCCACGCCATTCCTCCATACGCCATGCATTTATTTTCCAACGGTCTTATGATTAATTCCCGGATTTAACTCAAGTTTGGAAATATTCTCACACTCCATTTGTGATTATGAATCATGGTTGATTTGACTACGACTTCTTTCAGCCGCACAAAATTCGCAACCGTTTTATAAACGTGCTTGCATCCATTCTACAGCCACCCACTTTTAAAAACTGCCAGATGCACTTTCTCCCCTTACTGTTCTATTGATCTCACGGCTTCATTTCCACCGTGCTCACATAAGCCTTCACCCCATTTTGTTTTCTATTCCACTTCATTTCGTATACCTATTCTCTGATATCCGCTTAGAGTTGCTGGTCTCCTTCATAAACCCTGACCATCTCTGCTAATTCAGACGAGTTTTAAAGAACAGAAGGGAGGATGGGACGGTTGTTGAGGGCAAAACTAGAGGGACCCAAATTTATTGAAGGATATCCGCAAGTGAAATATATATTGAAGAAGGCCAGGTGGTTACATTTTATCCAGAAATTCAAAGGCTACCATAGGGAGGTTACAAAGGCCTTTGCAAGGTCTTTTGATGGACTAGAGGTGGAAATTGGAGACCTAAAATTCACAGTAACTGAAGCATCAATAGCAGCTGCCACAGAACTTCCCCAAGGAGGTGAACGCTAGTTTAAGAACCGGAGCATTGGTGATGAAGCTTGGAGAGTGATCTTACGTGACCCACGTATGGATGTCACCATTTTCAAAAAGGGAATTCCTATTCATGTTTTAAAATAAAAGTGGGCTAGCTTATTGTTAGTTATTCAAAAATTTATCACCTGTGAAGGACATTTTGGAGCAATGTACATGTATCATGCACGTCTGTTAATGAATTTCCTAGACAACCAGATCCTTAATCTGCCATATTTTTTACTAAATAGTTTGAAAAAGATGTCTATAACCATCCAAAAGCATCTGGGGGACGTAGAACCACATTTGTATCACCGTGGTCTCGTGAAAATCCTGATAGAAAAACAATTAAAGGAGAAAAGGGATACTTGGGAGCAATTTTTAATTAGAAATTTCTTTGAAGAACCCCAAGAAACCCCTGAAGGCATTACATCAAAAAGAAGTAGAAGAAATAGAACAGATGATAAAACTCAGAGCCCTCCCACTAACACAGTTGAGAGAACTAGTAGAGAAGAAAGATTGTCTAAAAGGGGGAAGGAAAAGACTCCTACTAACACAGTTGAGAGAACTAGTAGAGAAGAAAGACTGTCTAAAAGGGGGAAGGAAAAGACTCCTACTAAAACAGTTGAGAGAACTAGTAGAGAAGAAAGATTGTCTAAAAGGAGGAAGGAAGAGACGAAGGGTAAAAAGCCAACAAAATCAAAAGAGAAAAGAAGCATTGAGGCTGTGCATCAAACCCCTTCCTTAGAAGAAGACCATCAAGTATTGTCTGAGAGATTAATTCACCTTCAGGAACAGTTAGCTATGACCAAAAAGAAAGGGAAAGGAAAACGGAAGGAAAAAGACAGTAGTCCGCAATATGTAAGAAGAAGCAGTAGGCTTAAGGGAAAATGGAGAAAAGCACAAACGAAAGGACCCCATTTTGTTGATTTGGGAGAAGGAACACCTGAGCAAACTCCAGTTGGCAATAGTCCACCTCATTCTCAGCCAAATGTTGAAACTAGTCCTCAAGATGATGACATGAGTCCTTTTCGGCCAGAATTTGAAGTTAATTCTCCTCCACAGCTGGGGATAGCCCCAGAAAAACGACACCTGAAATAGATCCAAGGTAGCAACAAGTGTATGATTACATAGAATCCTTAGAAAGAACAGCCACAGGGCCCAGCACTTCATCCACTTAGCCTCACATAGCACAAGAAGACCTAGTCCAATCATTGAAACAAGAAATCTTTGAGTTGGAGGTTTTAAATCGACATATTAAAAATAAAAATGAAGCACTCAAAGAGCAAAGCAGACTAGACAAGATCATCCATGACAACACTATGCTACACTTGGGACTATGGCACAAAAAGAACAGAAAATTGAAGAAGAAATGCAAGAAGATAAGTAGAGCACTAATTAATCTTAAGTTCAGATGCTTGATGAAGAAGCCCAGGATGTTAGCAGCACCAAGAAAGAGAGGAAGAGGGTTGGATGTACTGGCTGAAGCTTCATAACATATGATTTGAAGGGGAGATAGTCAAAATTTTGGTTGCATGAGGACATGCAACACCTTCACAGTGGGGGTATGTTGAGTCCCAAACTTGCATCTTTCCTACACCTTTTTCTAGCTTCTTCCCATTCATCTGAACCTCCTAAGTCATCAGTATCATTGCATATTAGTTAAAAAAATGGCATTTAAAGTGGTTTCTTGACTATGTGTTTGTGTTGCTATTTGAACTAGATTTTTGTTTATAAGTTGCGGAATCTTGTCACTTTCCACAGTTGTTTTGTCAAAGTCTATATTGCAAGTGTCTTCAGGTGAATCGATCCACATGGGCAAGTTGTAAATGATGTGGACATGGACCGAGTCTTATTGGCTTAGTCGAATTCATCAGAAGAGGCCATAGTCAACGGTGGGCAAAGCGGTGGTCAACTTAAGAGTCCTACGGTGATAAAACTCTATTTTTCACCACGTGAAGCTTTGCGTGCTTGTTCCTAGATCTCAAGGGGCAGATTAACACCTGTGGACTGCTCCATGAACCGGATCCAACAGCCACCCTCCAAAGATTGAATCTTCATGGCAGCCATAATGCTAAATCTCGGGACGTGGTTGTTTACGTGTCTTTTATCAGCGCAGTGTAAGAAAACAGTTATGTCATCCTCTGTTATAAATAATGCGTTCTCATATGCATATTAGTTATGTTTTTGGTAATGTAATTATGACTGTTAACGAGCCCACTCTGCCATAACTTTATCTCTGCATTATGACTGCATTTTAATACATGAGAAGACTCTGTTTCTGAGCTCAATTCATGGTTGATCGTTGATTGTCCGAGGATTGTGCAGAGGGCCCCTGCACAGGTCAAGGTCTTGTTTATTACGGTAGAGTTTCATGCTTTATTTCTTTATGTTCCTTATGCCATAATCATTCACTTGTATATATATCACATTTCTTATGGTATTAACGTTTGATAGTTGTCCATAACTTTTCACGTTTTATATGTTGTTAACTGATCAGTGCTTTTGTTTCAGATTACAATAGGCAAACCAGGCATTTGCACATAGTTTTCTAATGACTAATTACATAGAATTATTCTTGTCCTTCTGCTGATTCATTTCCTTTAGTTTTTAGTTCCAGCACTGTGTTATTTATTTCAATTTTGCTCATTTACTCTTCTGCAAGATAGATATTAAATTACTCGTGTCATTTTCAGTTACCTCCTAAAGCCAGAGCGAGTTGAATGGTGAGGGATTGAAGTATGAATGCGTAGTTTGATATTAGTTTATTTTTCTCCAAGTTAGTTATTGAATTGCTCATTTCATTCTCAGTTACCTCGTAAAGCCAGAGCGAGTCGAATGGTGAGGGATTGAAGTATGAATGCGTAGTTTGATATTAGTTTATTTTTCTGCAAGTTAGTTATTGAATTGCTCATGTCATTCTCTGTTACCTCCTAAAGCCAGAGCGAGTCGAATGGTGAGGGATTGAAGTATGAGTGTCTAGTTTGATATTAGTTTTATTTTCTGCAAATTAGATATCAGATTGCTCAAGTTGTTTATGATTACCTCCTAAAGCCAGAGCGAGTCAAATAGTGAGGGGTCAGAATATGAGTTGATGTAATGTGATTTTAGTTTACTTTTCTTGCAATTCTTGGATTTCTTTGAGTTCATTTTTTCTTATATTTTCACGGCAGCAAGGATACTGGGTTTCATGGTCACTAGCTCATTGTTGTGTAATTAGAATAGTGGCACATATTCACTCTCTTTCAGGAATTAGTTTCATCATTGCATGTTTTAAAACCTTTTTTTTTTAAGTTCGAAGTTTTGAAAACCATTTTAAAGGACATCATTGCCTTGAACATTTATATCATACTTGTCTTTTAGAATTTCCATCTCACATTAGGGAATTAACAGAAATAAACCCAAAACAAAAAAAAAAAACTCAAAAGCGACAAAAAAGTAAGAAATAGGTTATCTTGCACATATAGTGCACCACACTTCCACAGTGTACGACTCCCAGATTGACAATTAATACATCAATTTAGGACACTCTAAATTGACCAAACAGTCCTGGACAATCATTCCAAGGTATTTGAGACTCCCAAAGGTCTCCCACCTATGCGTAATCATGATCATGCTATTCATCTGATTCCAGGAAGTGTTCCTTCAAACATCAGACCGTACAGATATCCCTATGCCCAAAAGAGTCAAATTGAACGTATGGTTGCAGAAATGCTAGAGGCTGGGATAATTCAACCGAGTCAAAGTTCTTTCTC